>CAUDNR010000323.1:1992-28702 GCA_958430865.1 Entrophospora sp. SA101
TAATAAATATTATTGATGATTTAACAGAAAATGAATTAGTAAATGAAGATAATGCTTGTCCTGGAAGCAAAGGTAGTGATATTGATTATTTAGCAAACAATGGAGTAGTTGATAATGTTTGTTCTGGAGTGAAATTGAAAATGACAAAATTTAAAAACAATCTAAATAAAGTTAGGAATAATAAAAGCAAAAAAATAATTGTAATTTTACTTCGATTAGACGATTTGTCAGTTTTTACTTTTTTACTTGAGTAAAGAATATTGATTTTGATTTTAGTCAAGATTTTTTCGCATTGGTCATTTTTAATTTGGTAATTTTACAACAACATCATTCATTCTCAATTATATTTAATTCATAATTGGTGTCATAAATTGTTTGAGATCCAAAGTTTGCCTTATTAGCCACAATTTTTGGTGCCATAAAGTTTTGAACACCATATGCCTGCAATTTTTTGGAAGAATATGTGCCCCTAAATGTTGCGATTTTTGAATACTTGATGAATATGCGTCCAGACGTTACATTTTTGGATTCCGATATAGGGACTGGCCTCCATTTTGCCACATACCGACCTGTATTCGATTTTATTGGATGACTAAAGTTTTTGCACTCATATGCTTACTATCATACTTAAAACCCTCTGAAGAAAACCAAGTCGCAAAAACAACTCTTGATCTTTGAGCTTATTTGTCATGTACAACAGAATTTCATTCATGGCATGTAGAGTTTCAATTCCAATTCCTTAATTACAACTTAAATTTGAGTTGTTAACTCGAACCGGTTTACCGTAGGAGTAACATTTGAAGCGGAGGATTTCTTTGCGAAGGAAAATTTATTTCTCCTAAATGAATAAAAACAGGATCAAAAGTTTACATATACGAAATAATATGTTGGATGATTAGGTATTAGGCTAGTATTATACTTATAGAAAGTAAAATAACGTATAGAATACACAATATCACAAGAATTTTCATCTAAATTTAGTGAAATACATCACGAGTTTGTAGTATATCTACTTTATAACAAAGTTTTTATGATATTAATATTGAGGGTGTATTTTTCCGTAAATTTTGGATCGGCAGCCAATGAAATTTTAAAATATGCTGCGGTTGCTGTCGAATTTTGCGGAAAAATACAAATTTTAAAAATTAAAGTTAAAATTAAAAATTACACATATTTATCTGTTATATCTATAACTTACAAGCATGTAACATAATTTCATAATTAAAAAATCCTTAAAACATATATATATTGTATATACGTTTATACATTGTATTTTATATTTATATATTCTATATTCTAGACATCATTGATTTTATCGTTTAATTCAATTTCATCATCTCGGGAAGACTTAGATCCATGACTTATATTTGAATGATTGGTTAATGATAATCCTTCATTAGTTATGTATTGAAAGAAATTGCCAAATGCACCTAAATTTAGCGCTAAAAAAAAAAAATGATAAAAGTAATTTATCGAATTAATTAAAATAATTCAACTAATTAGAAGATATATAAGAATTAATTAGAATTTCTTTTTTACCTAATTGAGTAATTATAGATAAAATTTCATATTCATGTTATATATTTTATAATTTAATTTTGAATTTTGGATAAATTTCTGAATGTTATGTACGCACGCATCTTGTAATATCTTTTAAATAGATTTTTTTTTTAATTACAACATCTAAATTTGTAAATGGTAGAATATTTATATCAATGTGTCGCGTCACACTTTATTCAGTGTTGCGTCTAATGATTTCCATCAAAACATTCCAACAAATTTCTAGATGTGATTTCCAAATGAAACTAACCAATGAAATTCAATTACAATATCACACAAATGAAAATTCATTTTGTCAATGTCAATTGAAGATCTACATTGGAACATTCTGACCAAAAATACGAAATTGATTGTCATTATTGGTGGCGCAACTTATCCATAGCTGCGTTGTAATGAAATTTTTGGAATGAATAAGCATGGTCGAAAATCCTTTTACGGATAGACCAGAGTTATACGCATTCCGAGAAAACTAACGATTACAAATTATGATAACATGAAGAGTATCGCAAAATCGGAAAAAAGTACTATATGCTTAGAAGAGTGGCACGGATTTTCCTAATAACAAATTTTAAAAGTGTTTTATTAAAGAGATTTGTATATATAATTTTTAAAGAGTCTGGTCAAAATTTTTATTATTATAGTTGGCTCGATCTAAAGACCTCCTAAATTTTGGGCAAATTTTAAAAAGTAATAGTATAGAAGTCATTTTCTGTCCTACTTTTAAAAAAATAGCTCTATTAGTTGATAGAATACGTCTTTTAACCAAAATCATGTGAAGCCCTTTTTTAAAAAATTTTATTGCTGAAATTTTGAGCGCATGGTACAGCAATAGACCGAACCAATCAAGTAGTGAAATTTTGCGCGGTCTAAAAATTTAAAAGTATAGTGTTCAAGAATTTATATTTTAAAAATCTGGCTCTGTAAATATGCCTTTAGCTTTAATGTAACTGACTAGACATGAAAATCATATCTAAATATTGGCAAAATTTTACTGAAAAAACAAAATTATATGACTCCTCTAATAATTCAATCGAAACATTTGGGAGGCTCTAGAAACAACCAGCCGAGAAACATAATTTTTTTTGAAATGACACCTAAAAACATTTGTTACACGAAAATTGATTGTTTCGAACCCCAAGAATTTGTTACTATTTTTAATTCGGAAAAAAATATTGAATCACCTGAAGATTTGCTTAATAACGAGAATATAGGTGATTTGACTTCAAAATTATCAAGCCTTTGATATTCTTTGTCCAAAACCTAGTTAATTAATAATTTAATGATTATTTTTAATGTAAGAAAATTTTTATTGCACATAACAAAAATGGAGTATGTAGATATTCGCGCAAATTATTCTAAAGAAGGTATCCGGCCTACAATTCCCTATTTTTTTTTAATTAAACAAACAAGGTCTAATATTTTCACAATGATAGTCTATATGTTATTGGTAATGTTATGTTAAATACTTGGCCAGAAGACCTCGGGACCGGTTTTTTCTAGAGAACCCCCATTTCTTTTTTATTAAATAAATAAATTTTTAATTACATAAAAATAACATAAAGTACAATTTTGGAAAAACATTATATTAATATATTACCGTATTAATATTCAAAAATTGACAGTATAGCCCTATAATCAACTAATTTCACACAAAATACTAAAACGAAAAATTTTTTATATCATTCTAAAAAAGTTAACCAATAAATTTTATTGTTGTGACTCAAGGTTCGAAACTTATCGACATTTTGAAAATTCCAAATTATTGTTATTATTATACACAAAAAATTGAGACCAAGTAGATTTTGTTTTACACCTGCCTCGGTTACATTAAATCCTTACTTCCCTTTTGGGGTATAAAATAACCACATTTCAACCCATTCAAAATAAAGGAAAGTAAGTTTTCCCATTTTTTCAGTATGCGGAATTGTCGTTTTAACCAAATTTAGGAATTATGGGCATAATATAGCAAATATTTACCAAACTTGGTTAGCATCTACAAACCGCACGCTATTTTCGAATACTAGTATATATATACAAAATCTAGAGCTATTTTACAAATCTCCAGAAAATGTAAGGTAACACCGCATCCCGTTAAAGTTTGAAACCGTAATTCAATTTTTATATTAATTAGATTGTATTGATATGCTGCTAGTCGTAATCATTTGAAGAGCTATATTTAAATCCTCGCACCGAAATTTCAAAATTTGATATAAAGAAATGGACTATTGTTTTTAAAAATTTCGTGGTTATAAATAGACTTGGTGAAATAAATCCAGTTTGAATCCGGTTGTTATTACTATAATAATAAATACCAAACGTTAGGTATGGATTCAATGAGTTCGATTGCGTAATGGGATTTACGTCACACATGCAAGTTAAATGAATGTTTTTACACTACTGAAAAAACCGGTTCTAAAATAATATTTTGGGTCATGTCCAACTATAATACAATTGGTGGAGATAGTAGAGTTGCCTTTTTAGTTAGAGCAACGAAAACACAAATTTCATTACATAATAATTACAAATAATTGTATGTACTAAATAACAAATATTTGTCGATTTGTAAGTTTTTAATTAAAACCAATCTTTATTTTGATTTTTTTTTATTTACTATCATTAGCGAGCTGAACTATTCTTCAGATTACGAAGAAAACGATTTCGATTACATAATATTGTGAATAAAAAAAAATTAAAAATGGCTCGTTTTTTTTCTCACAGCGAAAATTATCCTTCACGTTCATTTATAAAATATCAAAAACGAAAATATTATGAATAATCCAATAAATTCATAAAATGCTATTGAAAACCTCAAATATCAATAAAATATTTTTAATTCTGACGCAAATACCATTTGCATGCAGTTTATCAGCATCAAACGACACTGATTCAAATACCGATAATAATAATAATGCGCCAGATTTAATTTACACTGTTCTTTTAGTTTCATTGGTTATCATTATCTGTAATTTTATTGGATGTGCATACATTATTTTACGTAAGATAAATTTCTGGTTTTCAAAGATTTTAAAAAACATTGATTATTAACGAGAAAAATATTTTGTTTCAGGTACATATCTAAGATGGAGGAAACCTCGTTCAGTAATTCCTATGTCACTTAGATTTCCATATTATATTGCTTTGACAGGTAAATTATAGAGTTGAACAAGTTGAAGGATTAATTTTAATTCTAATAAATCTAATAAACTCTAATTAAAATTTAATATTAGATATTCTCATATCATTAGTTTCTTTAATAAATCACGTGAGTGTATATTTATTATTTCTTTGTATAATATATAAATAAATAAATAAATAAATAAATAAATAAATAAATAAATAAATAAATAAATAATTTATAAATTAATAATATTATAAAGGGGTATGGTGCAGCCTATAGGGAGCCTCTAGAATCTCCGGCTTGTGAAGTAATTAGTCCATTATTAGTTTTTTCGGCAGGTTTAACTGTATATTTGATTGCTGCTATATCAGTCACTACCTGGTTGAGAGTGGCTAGAGAAGTGTATATTGATTTTGGAAAGTATGATTATAAATTATGGGTACCAGTATTTTCGATGGCTATTGTTAATATGTCATTTTCAGTTCATGGTACTACAAAACAGAAATATTGGTAAAAAATTTTTTTTTTTTTAAATCTTGTTAAAAAAAAATTCTTTATTAATAAATTTTTATTTTTAGGTGCGCACCTGATGAAAGTAATAAACTTTTTTCAACGATGTCTGTTGTGTCAATATTATCATTATTATTGATTATAATATTTTGTTATTTTTATGTTTTAATCTTAATTAAAAAAGCTGATTATAGCAGTAATATTAATAATGATAGTGGAGGTACAACAATAAGCAAGAATTTATTAAAAGATCAACTTGAAAGAAAAGTTTACAAAAAAGTTATAACCTATATTTTAGCGTTTATTTTACAATATACTCCTGCTTTGATCGATAAGATAGCAGACCTTTTGAATGTAAGGGTTTATTTTAAATTTTTTTTTAAAAAATTTTTTTTGAAAAATATTAATTAATTTGATTTATAAAATATATAGCATGAATATGAAATTTTATCTATAATTACTCAATTAGGTAAAAAAGAAATTCTAATTAATTCTTATATATCTTCTAATTAGTTGAATTATTTTAATTAATTCGATAAATTACTTTTATCATTTTTTTTTTTTAGCGCTAAATTTAGGTGCATTTGGCAATTTCTTTCAATACATAACTAATGAAGGATTATCATTAACCAATCATTCAAATATAAGTCATGGATCTAAGTCTTCCCGAGATGATGAAATTGAATTAAACGATAAAATCAATGATGTCTAGAATATAGAATATATAAATATAAAATACAATGTATAAACGTATATACAATATATATATGTTTTAAGGATTTTTTAATTATGAAATTATGTTACATGCTTGTAAGTTATAGATATAACAGATAAATATGTGTAATTTTTAATTTTAACTTTAATTTTTAAAATTTGTATTTTTCCGCAAAATTCGACAGCAACCGCAGCATATTTTAAAATTTCATTGGCTGCCGATCCAAAATTTACGGAAAAATACACCCTCAATATTAATATCATAAAAACTTTGTTATAAAGTAGATATACTACAAACTCGTGATGTATTTCACTAAATTTAGATGAAAATTCTTGTGATATTGTGTATTCTATACGTTATTTTACTTTCTATAAGTATAATACTAGCCTAATACCTAATCATCCAACATATTATTTCGTATATGTAAACTTTTGATCCTGTTTTTATTCATTTAGGAGAAATAAATTTTCCTTCGCAAAGAAATCCTCCGCTTCAAATGTTACTCCTACGGTAAACCGGTTCGAGTTAACAACTCAAATTTAAGTTGTAATTAAGGAATTGGAATTGAAACTCTACATGCCATGAATGAAATTCTGTTGTACATGACAAATAAGCTCAAAGATCAAGAGTTGTTTTTGCGACTTGGTTTTCTTCAGAGGGTTTTAAGTATGATAGTAAGCATATGAGTGCAAAAACTTTAGTCATCCAATAAAATCGAATACAGGTCGGTATGTGGCAAAATGGAGGCCAGTCCCTATATCGGAATCCAAAAATGTAACGTCTGGACGCATATTCATCAAGTATTCAAAAATCGCAACATTTAGGGGCACATATTCTTCCAAAAAATTGCAGGCATATGGTGTTCAAAACTTTATGGCACCAAAAATTGTGGCTAATAAGGCAAACTTTGGATCTCAAACAATTTATGACACCAATTATGAATTAAATATAATTGAGAATGAATGATGTTGTTGTAAAATTACCAAATTAAAAATGACCAATGCGAAAAAATCTTGACTAAAATCAAAATCAATATTCTTTACTCAAGTAAAAAAGTAAAAACTGACAAATCGTCTAATCGAAGTAAAATTACAATTATTTTTTTGCTTTTATTATTCCTAACTTTATTTAGATTGTTTTTAAATTTTGTCATTTTCAATTTCACTCCAGAACAAACATTATCAACTACTCCATTGTTTGCTAAATAATCAATATCACTACCTTTGCTTCCAGGACAAGCATTATCTTCATTTACTAATTCATTTTCTGTTAAATCATCAATAATATTTATTACCACGCAAAATTAGTATGTCAGTCAGTTTAAAGATTCAAAAAGAAAATTTAGTCAGGGCACGAACATCATCGATTTGAGATACTTTACGAGTATCAAAAGGGCCGTTTACTAAAAACAAATTTTTTTGAAGACATGGTGGGGAAAATTTGTAAGGACTCTTGGAACTTTACAATTAAGCGAAGAATTTTTTAAAAAACAACTATTGGTATAACATTGTTAAAAAATGCCTATATTACAAAAGTTAGTATATGACATTAATAAAATATTCGAAAAGGAAATTTTTCAGTTAAAATTTTTTTTGAAAATCCGTGCTCAGTATAAAGAATTAATTACTTTATATTATCAATATAAATTGTGCTTGCTAAAAGGGTTTAAGAAAGTATCTGACTTCATCTTATATTTTGATCTTGAAGTAGCAAAGAAATTAATAGGATAAAAGCTGTGAACAAGATACTGACTGACATTTCAATTATTTTTTATTTTTAGTAAAAAAAACTTCAAAACTCTGTCGAATAGTAGTAATGATTCATACCATCAAGCAAGTTTACTTGAAATATTTTTAAATTATCTATAGATAAAATTGTTCTAGTTGCGTTTAACAATTTAACAAAACATAGAAGTTTAAACATTTGTTTCTATTGATTTGCCCTGAGTTCAAATTCTATGGGGCTTTAACCAAAAGCAAGCTCACTGCAGTAAATCACTTGATTACAATTAAAAAAATATCAATAATTTATTTAATTTGTTAATAAAATAGGGTTTCAATAATTTAATGATGATAAGCGATGAAATTAATATTGAAATATTGGTAGACACGGCAAAAAAAGCATTATTTTATAATTTTAATTAATTAGCTTTGTTTTTTTTAAAATATATTATTATATTTATTAATTGTTATATTTAGATAAAAATTGAGCAATTGTCAAAAAAAGAATATTTATTTACTATTTTCGTCTTCGTCAAGTGTTTAAGATTTTTTACTCTAGTCAAATTGTCAAAATGGTTCTTGATAAGGAACTACCTTTAGTCAATACTATTACTGCTTTGTCATATAGAAGGTTTTTGTCAATATTTTTCGGATACTTAAATAAGAGAATATTTAAATTTTTGCATACTTAGTTGAGAAGAACTAAAAGCCTTTTTATAAAGTTGGGATATCTTTGGGATACCACGAAATGTGACGTATGAGAAAAAGTTGAATAAGTGTATATGAAGAAATCCAATTTCATTCTACTGCCTATAATAAAAACCATGCACTTCTACTCTATCTCCTGAAAGAAAACCAGGTGAAACTAGCTTCTCCATTATTAAAATTATGCACACCATACTCTCTCGAAAACAAGCACGGGAAGGACATAAAGTCATGGCCAAATTCAACAATCCTAAACTGCAAACGAGTCCCATTATATATACTTATTTGGATGGCAGGTGGGTGAACAAGTTTTTTGATTTTCAACGAATGTCAATGCTTGGGGAATTTTCCGAATGATATTTATTATTCTCTCCTTTCCTTTAAATTAAATGACAAGAGGAATTCACAAAAATGCATATTTGCCCTCCGTGAGAATATACTCATCCTGTAGATAATCTCAATATGCCCTTTTATTTCCTATTAGTCCTGCCCTGTCATACTTACAATCAATCACGAAATAGGTTCACGCATGATAAAAAAAAATCTCATTTATTATATCACAATGCTAATTAGCAACCTTTTAATTCTAATGAAAACCTTCGCCATTAAAACATGCAAGTAAATTTGTAAATGATTTAACAAAGTTGTTGAATGAACCAGACTTTTATGACGTAGAAGTTAAAGTTGGAGTGGTCCGGGATGATGTTGGAATCTTTAATATAAAGCTCATTCAAACATTTTAAAGGCTGCACCTTCATACTTTAAAAGCAGCTCTATCAAATAGTCGTAATAAAAATCCCGAGCATTGTGACATGCGATGAATTTGATTTTATTGATTGATAGTTTATAATCTTTGAAAATTCGACAGCGTCTCACGTTTCTTTTTAAAATCCGATAATTTGAAAGATTTGAAAAACAAATGCTTATATCAAGGTATTATTATTTAAGTTTAGAAGAAGCTGGTACTTGGAATTGTGTTATTAAATGGGAATCAGACAAATTGAAAATTTGGAAGAAGAAACAATGGAATAAAGATAATTTTAAGAGTTAAAGAATATACTAAATAAAAATTAGAATAATTATAACGACATTAATATAGTAAATGGTATATATATATATTAGATTTGATGTTTTTGAATAATTGATAAAATGTTAAAAGATAAAGATTTTTCTCTTTAATTCCAAATGCACTCTCTTTAAATGAATGTTCACTCAATAAAAATAACTTTATCCGTGCGTTGTTCATTTTTCGCCTTGATCACGTATCTTAATTACGTTGTGTTTGTGATCATTTCATTGACATTTGTTATATTAAGGTTATTTTGATTATATTGAGAGATATGGTCAAGAGAAGAGTTAGGAAGAGAGTTATTCTTCAACCAAGTCGAAAACCAACCCTTTAAATACATTTTCGAGTAGTACGATTATTTAATTTATTAGACTGTTTCAATGGTTTGTCGCGTTTTTGCTTCCAACTTTTTAGATTCGTTAACGAAATGATTGTTGGTGAAGTGATTGTTGACAAAATGAATCAAACCCATATCTATTTTCTACGTTATCAAATTCACGATTTTAATTGGTCAATAAACAAATTGCGTTGGTTAAAAATTGTGTGTTCCCAGAACGGTCTCTCCTGCTCGCTTGCACATCCTCGAATACAAAACTTGTTATGATTTGAATCCTTACTTTTATTAATTAATATAATAACAATTCATCACAACCATCAATCTTGTAATCAGCACCTACCTGTCTATATTAATAATATTATTATTACATAATAAACGATTTGAATGATCAAGAAAATTCCAAGAAAAAAAGCCAATTTTATTTTTAAAATCCGTTATTGTACAACATTACAAAACGACAGTTTGTCTCAGTTTAATTCGTAGTTATAATAAATATACAAACTTATATTTAACTTTACTTTACTGTGCTTAAAATCAAATGTTTCGAATTACCAATAAAAACAGTTTGATTATATATTCTATTTATATGTTATTTGTTAAAGAACAATTAATCAGAAGAAAGCGACGGGATAAAAAAAACCCCTTTAAAAAAAAAAAAAAATAATAATTCATTAAATAAATAAATAAATTTAGAATGAATTATTTGCAATTAATTGATAGGAGAGGAGAATTTTGATCGATCGTATGACCTTATTTATTACCTTGTTCTCCCCAAAAATAAAATTTTTTATTTTATTTAAAGTTGCTTATGAATAATAAGTGTGTAACATTGAAAATACAAAAAAAAGATATTGATGGATGGGAAAAGAAAAAATTGCGCACCCAAAACGTAATAAAATAAAATAATGACACATTGTTTTTAATGTTTATTATTTTAAACAGCATATAAAAGGTCAAATTAAAGAAATGGACAAAGTAATGTTGTTTCTCATTAATCAATACTTGGTTCCTAATAATCTAGTTTTTAAAAGAGTTTTCTGAAGAAGATAAAAATCAAATATATGGATTAAATCGGACAAAGTATACAGTCTATAAAAAATATTTTTTAAAACATATATATTGTTTGTATGATTTTTATTATATAAGAGATCAAATTAAAAAATGGTCAAAATACTGTTATTTAATACCTGATTCCTAATAATTTAGTTTTTAACGAATAGGGAAGTTTCCCGGAGAAGTAGATAAAAATCAAATATTTATTATATATATATATGAATTAAATACATCGTCTATAAAATAATAATATTTTTTAAAATAAAATAACAACACAACACACTGTTTATATGTTATTTATTATTTTAAGCAATATAAAAAAATATCCAAAACACTGTTACTTCTCATTTGAATATCCATTAATTAATCGATACTTGGTTCCTAATAATCTAATTTTTAGGGTCATCCTATATACAGGAAGGTTCTTTTTACGAAATATACAGAACATAAGTGACAAATAGGAATTTAATTTTGGAGTTGGTAAGCATTCCATAACTCCTACCACTCCAAGCCTCACAAGTTTAATCGTCACGTATAAATAGCTGTCATGAGAATGTTACAAAAATTTGAGCTATATATTCCTTTTCTATAGAATAAATTTCCATTTTTGGTAGGGTACTGTATATTTCAAAAAAAGAACCTTTCTGTATATAGAATATTTCATATAAAAAATATCCAAAAATTTGTTCGAAAAAAAAATTTAAAAAATTTAAAAAAATTAAAAAAAAGAAAAATAATAATAATAATAATAATAATAATAATAATAATAATAATAATAATAATAATAATAATAATAATAATAATAATAATATTGATATTAATAATATTGATATTAGCTAAAACATCGACAATAATTCCGTTCATAAAAACATGATTTATATCATATATCAAAATGTCGATGGTATTAATTACGTTCACCAAAACATGTTTAATCAAAATGCTGGTAACGATAATTACATTCGTCAAAACATGAATTATCATCACATTCATCAAAATTCCGGAGAAATTCATCAAAACATTATAATTGTAATTGGTGACAATAATCCCGTTCACCAAAATACATTTCATAATACAATTTATCAAAACCACGAGGACGTTTATCAACATGTCAGTGGCAATAATTCCAATCATCAAAACATGGTTCATAATAATCCCATTCGGCAAAACGCTGGAGAAATTTATCAAGACGTCGGTGACAATAATTCCGTTCACCAAAATATGATTAATATAATTTATCAAAACCCTGAAAACACCTATCAAAATGTTGATGACAATAATTCCGTTTACCAAAACGTAATTTATAATTATCCCATTTATCAAAACCCTGGAGAAATTTATCAAAACGTTGGTAATAATTACGTTCATCATGACATGATTCATAACACAATTCATCAAACTCCCGAAGATATTTATCAAAATGTCGACGACAATAATTCCGTTTATCAAAACACTGAGAACATTTGTCAAAGTGTTGGTAAGGAGAGTTACATTCGTCAAAACATGATTTATAATCACCAAAATAATTTCGCTGCTGAACCGAACTCAGCTAATATCATGAGCGTTAATCACCAGAATTCTGTTGAATAACAATAACAACAATAACTGATATGTTAGTATCAATGTTAATAAGAAAAATAGATTAAATAACAACATTGATAATGATATCAATCAATCAATTTATTTATTATGTTGTCATTTTTACGCAGAGAATATTTGTTTGTTTAATTTACCTCCCTCCATATTTAATATGCTTTCATGTGTAATCTAACTGTTGTGTAACTAACTATATATGAATGGGGTTTTTTTTTCAAAATAAAAACTACTATAATAAATACACTTCAAAATGTCAAATAATGACAATGATAACAGTTTTACATCCTTGGAAAATATTACTCGCTTGCTCAGTAACTTTATAAAAAATACCAACTATAATGCTCTACCCTTAAAATACATTAATAAACTTTTAAATGATTTAACGAATTTGTTGAATGAGTCGGATTATTATGATGTAGAGATCAAAGCTGGGGCAGAAAAAGATGACATTGGGATCTTTAGAGCTCATTCTGCCGTTTTAAAAGCAAGGTCTCCATATTTTAAAGCAGCTTTGTCAAATAATTGGATAAAACGATCAGATAATGGTGTTATTTCATTTACAAAAGAAAACATTTCTCCAAAAATATTCGAAGTACTTTTAATGTAAGTTGGTTAATTTAATAATAGAATTATTACACTATTATCTAAATTTTTTTTTCTTCATTATATGTATGTATTATTTATAATTTTAAAAGCTACATGTACAATGGAATTATTAATATTGATAACCTAGATGCAAATGAAATTTTAGAACTTCTTGAAGCATGCGATGAATTAAGCTTTATTGAGTTGATTGATGATTTACAAAGTCATTTAATAAAAGAAGAGGAATGGATTCAACGAAACTTGATATGCATCCATAAAATTTCATCTGATCATCAATCATTCAGTTTACTTCAAGAACTATGTGACAAGTTATATTCTAATTCTCCAGAACTATTATTAAAGTCTGATGGCATGGAAGAAATTGAAAAATCAATGCTTGTTTCTATATTAGAAAAAGATGATTTAAAATTAGACGAGATTGATATTTGGAGTTATGTTATTCAATGGGGAATAGGACAAGATGGAACGTTAGAAAAAGATATTTTAGAATGGACTAAAGATGATTTCAAAGAGTTGCAAGACATATTAAAAGATCTTATTCCATTGATAAGGTTTAATGAAATATCTCTAGTAAATTTCCATGAAAAAATTGAACCTTATCAAAATGTTTTTGATAAAGATGTATACGAAGAACTTCTTGAACATTATCAAAACAAGGGATCAAAATCAAAGTCATTGTTCCAAAAGGGTCCAAGAGTTGGAAAAGGAAAGTTGCTAAGTTCAAAAATAAAATTATTAATTTCTAGCTGGATTGATCAAAATGATAAAAATCTTTGCCATTATGATGAAAATAACATACCATATGATTTTAAATTACTTCTTCAAGGCACTCAAGATGGATTTACAAGATCTGTTTTTGAGGAAAGTTGCAATGATACAAAACAGACTATAGTTATCATGAAAGTTAAAGAAACAGGCGAATTGGTAGGTGGGTACAATCCAGTTTATTGGAGTATAAAAGAAAAGTCACCAGAGGATTATTATTGGATTGAAACTGATAAAAGTTTTATCTTCAAAATTGATGAGAATCAATTTGGTAATTCCATATTAAGTAGTGTCAAAAAACCTAAGAGCGCAATCAATCATTATAGTCAAAATTTTGAAACTACTTTGGATAATATAAGATTTCATGAAAACTTGATCAATTTTTATGATTTACGACTATATAACAGTATTGACAATTCACCTTATTGTTATTACTATTTTTGTAATTCTTCTTCCTACAGTAGTAATTTGAATCTTAAAAACATCAATGAAAAAGTTCACTTGCTAGAAGAGTATGAAGTTTATAAATTAGCAAAGAAAAATCAATAAATTGGCACAAATATATATATATATAATACATATTTTTTTCGCAAATAAATATAATATTTTCATAAATATCCAGTATTGTTTATGTAATATCATTATTCCAGCTTTATGGAGATGACTATTTGTTTTTTTGAAAATGGCATCAAGTTATTAATTAGTTGTTTGTTAGTAATAGTGGAAGATAAAGATTTTAACAAAAAATTAAAATTTAGATATTAGGATGATTTTATGCAATGCAAAAAATCAATTCCAAACATACGAACCAATACCCAATCTGAATGAATGAGCCCATATAAAATCACAATTTCTGCCATTAAAAATTTATCAAAACCTCAATCCTAACCAGTTATATTGGCCAGTTCTCCGAACCATAAAAAAAAAATTTTTTTCCATGTGCCAAAGTGAGACGTTGTATGCCTGTAGCTAATCATAAAAAATAGATAACATGTTAACGGCAAAAATTTTCTCATTTGGCAGCATAATTCTGACACCAGGTTCTCGCACTGAGAATTGGAAGAAATTGTATATACAGTTTTTTTTTTGTTTCAATTTGATATCCCAATTGGATACTCCAATTCAATAATTCCTCGCGCCTGGGTTTGCAATTTGTGTCAATGAAAAGTTCATAAACTATGTATGTTTAATAAAATTCAAAGGAAAAAAAACAGCTCTAGAATTGAGTTATTGATACATGTACTATAAATAAAGAGGTAATTCGTATATTATTGTTGTAATGATCATTATCTCTTTAATTACTATTATTATAATTACTATGAATATTATTATGATTAATTCAATAAAGAATTTTTTTCCTCAAAAATTGATTAATATTAATTCATCTCGCGTCAAATTCGGGTCATAATTGTTTGTAAGTTAAAACCCAACCCGACCGCAGTTAAAACTAAAATCATCCACCAATAAATCACGGGTCCTGACCTGATCCAGGCCTTTAATATCAATTATTAATAAGTCATTCTGGTAACAAAATAAAACTTGAAGTTAACATTAATATAAGAATGAACTATGATTTTTCCTTATTTTTGTTTCATCAAATATCATAGTTTTTTATAAGTCCAAGTAATACAAAAAATCATTACATTAGCAAGAATATTATACTACGCGTATTCATGTTATTGAATACTGCGTAAAATTAGGTAACCTCGAATGTGGATGAGATAGAATTAATGAAAAATTTTGATTTTGTCAAAAAGCAGTGGAAGGAACCTTGATGTTGATAACATCTTGATTCATTTGGAGTTGATGTACAATCTTCGAATTGAATTCTAGTGATCTTTTTTTTTGTACTGTTACTGTTTCTTTGATGTGAATTCCAGAGGAAATAAACGTGTTTGGGAATCCTCTGATTTTTTATTATTTGTGGGATATTTTACTGGACAAAAAAAGCTCTCTGAAACCAGTATCTTTAAATATTTACATACGAGTATTTTTTATGTTACCATCTGGATGCTTTTGGAGGTGGATGCATCGAAAGAAATATTAATCTAATAAAATGGTGCAAATTAATTATCGAAATAAATAAAAAATGTCAACTATACATTTACCACCAGAGCTTTTTAAGTAAAATAACCGAATACGCTAATTATGATTATAAAACACTATATTCTTGTATTCTAGTTTATAACAATGACATAATCTCAATATCTCATATTTATGGAGGGACCCATTCTATTGTGTAAACAGCGTCAAAATATTAATTAATTGTTTGTCAACAGGAGACAAGGATTTCTTGATGGAAAATGAGATTGAATTAAATTTTGAATTATTAGAGAAGCCACCTTTACACAATTATGCTAAATTCACAACTGTGATATGTTTTTATCATCCTAAATTTACAGTTGATGGACTTTGTTATTTTTGATTCGAAAGTGAGGTTTCTAATAAAAAGCTCCCCAAAAGATAAATACAAATGTGGAGAAAAGATAAATAGAACTTATTTAGACTATGCAACTATAAGTACGCTTGCGCACATCAGTAAGGCAAGTGAAGAGTTAATCAATCATCATAATTTTGACGCATGTTTTCAAAATCTCTATGAATTACGTTGTGACTTTGATTGTTGTAATGAATTTAAATTTATTGATAGATTAACAATCACTTCTAAAAATATTCATGTTTTAAAAATAGAGGTTGATGAAATCGACGAAGATTCTTCAAGTGACGATCTTAATGCTAGTAGTTATAGCCTCGTTCAACTAATTAAAGCACAACATCAAATTAAAGAATTGCTTCTTGAGTCACACTTTGAAATAATATTATCAGACGATCTTAAGGACGCAATATTACTTCATTCCAAATCAATAATTAATTACGCATGTTACGGAGAAAACAAAACAAATTCTTTAATTGTTCCATCATTTCAAAATTTAAAAAGTTTAATAATAAATTTTAAGGAACATCATTATCATTATCATGAGGTCAGTTTAAAATATCTAAAATCCAATTTTTTTCCCAAAAATAGAACATCTAGATTTGGATGTTTATTTCCATTTCTATCTGATTTATCAAGCTTCATTAAAATCAATGGAAAGACACTTAAATCCTCTATATTGGTGGCAATCCATCTGATACACAATGCTTGGAAGAATATTTTTGTTTAATATGAGACAATTGTGGAAATTTAGAACATTTAACAACAATTTACAACGTTAAAATGGATCAGCAGTTAACTGAAATATCAAATAATTGTATTAAATTAAAAAAAAAATATAAGCATTACATATAATAATATATGTTTGATAACGCGATGAGACGAATAACTAATTAAATTTATTGTTATTTTTACTATTCGATTTATTTGTTTTTTAATTTGTAAAACTTATGAAAAAATTTACGTTGAAAACTATTCAAATAAAATTGAATCATTATTTTTAAAAATAAATATCGTAAAAATAATTCGATATTGAATATAGTCAAAAACCCTGAATATGCAATAATTCATAATGGTCAAACTGTTAATCATGTCTAGAATTTTTGTGATTTGGCACTATATAACAGTATTAATAACGAATATTAATATTTTTATCGCTTTGCTGGTAATTCTCGAGATTGGCACCGTTAGCCATTTAACCGGTTAAAGAATTTTTAGACGGTGCCAATCTCTATTCTTATCAGAATAATTTCCAAATTTTACTGTTTTACAACCCACTATTACTATAGATCGGCGGAAATGTAGGTTGGCGGCGTTTGACGAAAATAAAGATTTTCGAAATATTAATATTGGACAATTCTAAAATTAGAATGTTCTTTCACGCCTTTATAATTGTTAAAAATGAGTGAAATTTTCAACTTAATACATAAATTACTCACCAAACTAAATGAGTTAAATGAACCAATCAATTCAAGCAAATTACTTGACACATTAAAAATAATAGAAAATTGTACCCATTGTAAAGAATATGCACAAAAAATTTATTTTTATTTATTTTATAAACCATTAAATAAACTAGAAAAGATCTCAGAAGAATTAGATAAGGAAGAAAACGAAAATAGGAGAGCAGAAATAATCCATCAATTAGGTGATGAATTAAATAAATTAGATATTGAAATAAACAAATGGGTATTATGTGGTGAATGTCAAAAGAAGAATATATTCAACCCTTTCTGTGAATTACTCACCAAACTAAATGAATCAAATGAACAAATTAATTCAAACAAATTACTTGATACATTAAAAATATTAGAAAATTGTACCAGTTGTGTACGAGGAAATTATTTTTATTTATTTTATAAACCATTAAATAAACTAGAAAAGACCTCAGAAGAATTAGGCAAGGAAGAAAGTGAAGATAGAAAAGCAGAAACGATCCATCAATTAGGTGATGAATTAAATAAATTAGATGTTGAAATAAATAGAAGGGTATTATGTGGTGAATGTCAAAAGAAGAATATATTCAACCATTTCTGTGAATTACTCACCAAACTAAATGAATTAAATGAACAAATTAATTCAAATAAATTACTTGATACATTAAAAATAATAGAAAATTGTGTCAGTTGTAAAGAATATGCACAAGAAAATTATTTTTTTTTATTTTATAAACCATTAAATAAACTAAAAAAGATCTCAGAAGAATTAAATAAGGAAGAAAATGAAAATAGGAGAGCAGAAATAATCCATCAATTAGGTGATGAATTAAATAAATTAGAAGTTGAAATAAATAGATGGGTATTATGTTATAAATGTCAAAAGAAGAATATATTCAACCCTTTCTGTGAATTGCTCATCAAACTAAATGAATCAAATGAACAAATTAATTCAAACAAATTACTTGTTACATTAAAAATATTAGAAAATTGTACCAGTTGTGTACAAGGAAATTATTTTAATTTATTTCATAAACCATTAAATCAACTAGAAAAGTTCTCAGAAAAATTAGATAAGGAAGAAAACGAAAATAGGAGAGCAGAAATAATCCATCAATTAGGTGATGAATTAAATAAATTAAATGTTGAAATAAATATAAGGGTATTATGTGGTGAATGTCAAAAGAAGAATATATTCAACCTTTTCTGTGAATTACTCACCAAACTAAATGAATTAAATGAACAAATTAATTCAAACAAATTACTTGATACATTAAAAATATTAGAGAATTGTGCCAGTTGTAAAAAAAAAAAAATTGCACAAGGAAATTATTTTGATTTATTTCATAAACCATTAAATCAACTAGAAAAGATCTCAGAAGAGTTAAGCAAGGAAGAAAATGAAAATAGGAGAGCAGAAATAATCCATAAATTAGGTGATGAATTAAATGAATCAGATGTAGTATTATGTTATGAGTGTCGAGCTGGGAATAAAAAAATGGATATATTTCTTGATGGATGTAAACAAAAAGCAACCAATAGTAATTATATGAAATGGGTTCCATTTAATGAATTTAAAAACATTGAATACTTGGCTAAAGGTGGATTTGGGGAAGTATACAAAGCAATGTGGATTACTGAAAATAGAAAGATTGTATTAAAAAAGTTATATAATAATCAAATTTTAGATATTTTAAGAGAGGTAAATATCAACCTATTATAACAATTATTATTATTAGATGTTATATTAATAATGAATATAATTTGTAGTTAATAGCAAATGATGAATGTGGACATTTTGTTAACAAATGTTATGGAATTACTAAAAATCTAAATAACTATTTGTTGGTATTTGAATATGCCCCATATGGAGATTTACATAATAATTTATTAAAAAATTTCAAAAAAATTACATGGGAAGATAAAATTTATTCAATGTATTGTATTTCAGAAGGGTAGGTTTTTTGAATTCATTATTTTTTTTTATTTATAAATATGTAGTAATAATTATAATACATGTATATTATTTTTTTTATGAATTAGATTAAGGAAAATCCATGAAAGTAATTACATTCATCAAGACTTGCACAGTGGTAATATTTTTTCATACGCTCTTAATTATAGCCTAATAGGAGATTTAGGATTATGTCAACAAATAGTTGAAAAAGATAATCCAAATAAAATTTTTGGAGTCATTCCATACCTGGCACCTGAAGTATTATCAAAAAAACCATATACAAAAAAATCAGACATTTACAGTCTTGGAATGATAATATGGGAATATACTTCAGGTAAAAAACCTTTTCATGATAGGGGACATAATTCTTATCTCATACATGATATTTTAAATGGAATGAGACCTCAAATCACAGATGATACTCCCAAATTCTGTGCTGAATTGATGAAAAAATGTTGGGATCATGATCCAAAAAATAGACCAACAGCTGAAGAAGTTCATAAATGTTTTGGAAAATATTACCCATCTAAAAAAAAAGAAGAGGTTATTAAATCAGCAGAAGCTAAGCGACAAAAAATCATCAATTCAGAAAAATACTTGTTAGATACAAAAAATTACAAACACCACCCAGAATCATTCTATACAAGTCGTCCACTAGATGAATCAATTCAGAAGGCTGAACTGTTAAATTGTTCATCAACTAAATCAGATCAGGATAGTAATATTCATGGCTTATTGATCTCAAAATTTATTGGATGATAGATGTTGATGAAAAGATGATTGTAAAATTTTGATTTATTAATTTATTATTATTATTATTTATTATTATTATTATATTAATATTTATATATTTATAAATTAAATCATTATATATTTTTCTTTAAGTTGAATAAAACAAATAAAAACATCATATTATTTAACCCTGTTGTAATTAAGTACCAAGAAACAAATGTTTTCTTTATATTATATTATATGGGACCTTTTTTAGCAAAAATGACTTTCCCAAAAACTTTATTTTTGCAATGAAAAATAATGTAATAGAAATTTTTTTTTGATTTGCTTAGTAAAAAAAGGTTATAATATTGGGTAACTTTACTATGTTATTCGAAATTTCAGCAACTATGTGAAATTGAGTGCGGGCACATATGTTACATTAAAGGTAGCCAATGTAACTATATTGATATGTAAAAATTTAATTTAATAAAATCACAGATTAACCAATTTAACAAACAACACTATGCACTGCCTTTTACAGTCATTGTTTATGATATATATACCTTAATATTAAATAATACATGTTCAAAATGAAAAATTACATTTCTTTATTAATTATATAATTATGCGCTCATATTTTTGATTAACTAGCACGAACTACTGATTTTTTGCTCAAAAGTTGCATAGAAGTTGAAAATTCCAACTTTGTAGATAACACCTTATTTAAACCTATATATTTGTTAAAGTATCTGGGTTAATGAACTAATGCCCTATCTGGTTGAATATATTAAATTGTTTAATGATGTGAAGAAAAGGGGTTATTATAATGATGATACTGATGGTGGTGATGAAAAAGATCATTAAGACTTCATAATAACATGCGTGGTCTTTTTATTCTAACTGATAATAACCGTCAATACCACAGATTATGTTGAGGAACAAACGATGATAATATTCCTATTTTATCAAAGAAAAATGAAAGAACAATCCGTGTTCTAATGATGAAGATGATATTAGTGATGATGTTGATTATCGCAAGACAGTAAAATAAATAAAAAATAGGTATATTAATAAAATATCATTGTTATAAATCCTAAGAATCAAGAAATAATGGATAAAGAAGAAATTTGAATCGCTAAATAAAACTTATTTCGATGGTCCAAGAATTATTCTTAATAATTCTAATAACACAAATAATAAATCAATTAAAAATAAATAAAATATTCTTTCTTTTCTTGCCACTTAGTTTTTTTAGCTCCTGCTGTAGTCTTGTTTTTTATTTTCTTATAAGATATAATTATCTAGTTCAACTTTTCTAATTCTTTCGTTATTGATACTAAAACTCGGGAATAATTGTTTTTTTATGGTAAACTGCGAGTATTGCAATGTTCCAACTGCATATTGCGATTTTGAGTGACAAAATTTAAAAAAGTTACTTTATTAAGACTTTACAAATTTGGAAGGTAATACATTATTATATTATAATTATAAATACTATATATTACTAATTATTGCCGCGCTTTTTTTTCGATCAAAGTTATTTTTTTTTCCTATATAATAAAAAAAAAATGAAGTTTACTAAAAAACACGATGAAATGCTTAAACAAGTTCCATGGATTTTTATTAAAGCTAAAAATATTAAAACTGATGATTTAATAGAAGATAAAGAACAAAAGGTTGCTGATGATATTGTAGTATTACTTGTAAAATCTGTATTCACAAAGAATTCGTATATTATACTTTTTACTGATTTAAAAAATGTTTGGTTCGAGGAATTATTTTCTGATGAAATTAAACAAAGGTTTCAGGAAAGTGTTTATTATTAATTGATTGATTGATTGATTGATTGATTAATAAGATTATGACAGCAAACAATAATTAATTTTTTATATTTATATTTTTTATTTAAATTTCAATAGGAATTAAAAATTTCAATTGATAAAGATAATTTTTTTGAATATATTTTGTTTCTATCAGAATTTTTTTTAAGACAACAATTGGATGTCAAACATAAAATAAACAAGCAAAATGATTTAGTAAGGTTTTAAGATTTTAATTTTAAGATCGAGATTAAATTTGAGTTTTAATATTCTAAATTCAAATTCAAATTCAAATCCAAAAAATAAAGCTTTGTGTAGAATCTATAAGAAACTTCGGATTAATCGATTTGACATGGAAATTTAAATGTAAATCTATTACATCAACATCTCCTCCTTCATCTCCAAATTTAAATTCAACTTTAAAATCAGATTCATCCTCAAACTCAACATCGGATTTAAAGTCAAGTTCAACATCTTCAATAATTGATGCATCAACAATTTTATATAATCATATTATTTTACCTCAAATGATGGTTATTTGTTCATTTAATCAACTAATCAATTCATCGTCATCGTCATTGTCATTCTCTGATAACAAAGATAACAGCAAAAATAACAGCAAAAATAATAACAAATCTGATCCTAATAAAGAAATTGAAAAGGTAAGTTGATAAATTGATAATTGTGGATTATTAAAAAAATCAATTTTAAAAACCATTTAATTTTTATTTTATTATTTTATTATTATTTAGATTATAATAGCAAATATCGAAAAATATCATATTAGTAATGATATTTGTGATGAAAATAGTAAAGACCTATTAAATATATTAGGAGATTCGAATATTTTAAATTTATTAAACTTTTCAACAAAAAATTTTATTAATTCTCAAGGTAATTAATTAAATAACTAATAGTTTTATTATATTTTATTTTTATTATTTAAAAAATATTAAATATTTTTTTAATTTTTCAGCATCAACAACTACTAATAATAGTGAAAAAATTGAACCAGAAAAAATAATTTCTTCAAATAGTAAATCTAATATAAATAATATTAATGAAGATGGTAGTAATGATAATGATAATGATGGAAAAGAAAAACATATCACAAATGAAATTGATAAAAGACAACAATTAAAAGAATTAATTCTAAAGAAATGTGAACATAACACTAAAAAAAGAAAAAAAATCCACTGATAATTTATTTAATTTATTTATTTATTATTTATTTATTAAAAGTTATTTTATCTTAATCACTAATAAAAACCAGCAGTATTAGAATGACATGGTGACAAAATCAAAGTTTATGGCACGTGTTAGAAAGTTTACAATTAAATTTTTTTACTATTTTAAAAGAGTATAAAATTATTTACAATATGGTTATTTCTCAAGACAATAATACAGGGTGGTTACCTTTAAATCAGATGATAACCACGAAGAATTCTTTATCCTGAATTGGGTTGTAATCATTAATGAATTAATATTATACATTATTTTTTGGTGATGATGAATCATCTTTAGGTGTTAAAATGGTGTGTGAAACAATCTCATTGATAGATACAAAAGGGGGTTTTTTTTTGATTAATTAGATGCTTTTGTATTTTCACTGGATTAATACTAGGCTTCGAACAGTTAATGGCAGTAATCAAGGTATCGTTGACAAATCTTCAAAACAAAAAGTGTAAAATGCTTTTAGCACACAGATAATGCACAATTTATTCTCGTATACTTTGGTATGGGGGTCATAAGGATCTGTTAAAGATTGTTGAAGTAAATTATAATATCATTTAATTATTTGTTAATGTTGTGATTAACGAGATTTGTGATAACAAGATTGATTGCTACAACTGGGATGTATCAGGAATTCATAATTAATGAAAAAAAAAAAATCAAAAAAATATTTATATGCAATGTGCTTGAATTATCAAGAAGCCACACTTTGTGGTATTTACCAATTTTGCACCTACAAAAAAAAAATAGAAAGAAACAACACCCCAGTTTATTTGCTTATCATAAAAAGAAAGGAAGAGCAAACCAAGAATTAATTTATATCTTTGCCCTAAATATCTTGTATGGACTATTGGGTAATTTAGCATAAGAAATTAATCAAAAAAAAAATTTGGTGCACCTTTTGATAAAAAAGCCACCCATCTTGTTATATACAAAGAATTTGAAGTGAAAAATACTTACAGTTAATTCCAAGTTAAAATTATTTCTATTAAATATAGTTTAAAATCCCCAATGCTTTGACATGTGATTGAAGAGAATAATAACTTTGGAGATTATCACCATTACCTATGTTATTATTATTATTATCATTAACCCTATTAAATGGTAATGCATTCTTTATGAATTCCATTCTCCTCCTTATCATCAACTGTTTTTTATTATCTATCCTCTCCTCCTTTAACATTTAATTCATCATTATTTATTGCTATGCCTAATCCTATTATTATCACCAACATTAATTCAATGATTTCAAGCCTTATTAAAATGTGTTTTATTTGGATTTAGAAACACTACCTCTAAGAGAAAAACCAAATGCTATGAATGGATTTCGTTATCCAAAATATGATAATGGTAATTAGAAAATCTTTTACACAGAAATCTATTAAAAGAAAATGCTATAAAAAAGTATTTATCATGTACTATATCTTATTAAATCTGTGTATGTAAAAAATTTTTGTTTTTTCTTTTCCAGGAAAACTTTTATATTCATGTATATCAATTGAGATTTTTAAAAATTTTTACTAATTAACATCTTTTAACGTGAATTAAAAATTATATATAATTTATATTGAATGCACATTCATGTAATTTAGTTAGGATTTTTGCTATGTGAACATTTTTTCAAAAAATCTTTCCATTACATTGAAGCTAAAGACTCAATCTGTCAATTAATGAAGTTAAAATTTAAAATATTGACTAGTTCTTGAGTTCTAGAATTTTAAAGGTCATAATAATATTTGTTTTTCTGGTGATAATGAATTATATTAGGTGTTAAAATGGCGCAAGGACAATAAATACAAAAGGGGGGGTGTTTGATTAATTAATGCTTTTATTTTCACTGGATTAATTTGCTTCCCAAAACATCATATTACTAGACTTCAAACAGGTAATGGCAGACCTTCAAACAAAGACTGTGAAATGCTTTTTGGTAGATCAGATAATACACAATTTATTCTCAACATGGAAAGGTCATAATATCGATCATTACAGGGTATTATCCCTGGTTGAATTTAGCCAATCAGATTTTCTTCTGGAATTTCATACCATCAATCATTACGGTATTTAATATTTCCATCTATGAATAAATTAGATTGATATTAGTAAATACCAAAAAAAAAAAAAAATCACAAACAAATAAATTGATAATAAATAAAATTATGTCAAAAAAAACAAAAACATGAAGCATGGCACAGAGCTAAACATCCTATGAACAAGGCAACAATCACAACAGCAATCTTCTGGCAATTTGCATGGTCCAAGAGACAGGGATTGGAAGAAAAAAAGAATGATGCTAAGAAGATTTTGAAACAATTTAAGGTATGGGTTCTCTTTTTTTTTGGGATGTTAATACTTATCGTAAATCATGCTGTTTTTTCAAGTCATGGTAGCTGTTCAGGGAATGTGGGAGACAATGGTTCTGCTCACATATGGACTATGGTTCAACCCTGTCAGCAGTTGTGATCAGTGTTGTGACCAGAAACTCTTTTGGCTTCCCAAAACATTTCGGAAAATGAACTTACACTAAGCAGAAAACTAAACATAAACATAAACCTAACATAAACTACTAACCTAAACTAGTTTCAGGTGATTTCTGTTAGTTTCTGTTTCGGGTTTTCCCTAAACTCAGAGTTTCGGGTCACAACACTGGTTGTGATGTGGGGGTTCCACTGAAGTTCTTCCATGAAACTTGCAATATTTGTTGCTTGCTGACTGTTTATACATATTTTCTGATTTTCATAGCATAGAAGGTATAAAGACTGGTGGATATATTGATGATTTTTGGATTAATATGAATGTGGAGCAGAGTTGGCAAATGTGTAGTCTATTGGTGGTCTATTGGTGATCCATTGGGTCCATTAGTATACCATTTCAACTATATTTAGTATTTATTAATGGCAATGGACCAGTCAAAAGTCCATCATTCTCAATGGACCAGTAAATTTGTCAACTCTGATGTGGAAAGACAAGCAAACCTAAAAGAGAGGCAAATCCCATCTGAGTATTTTGTTTATCAATTCTAATCCTCACTTAAACCTTGACAATATGTAGATGACTTTTCTTTATTTGTTTTTAACATACATTCTGATAAACTAAAAATTCTCAACAAACTTCTAATAATAATGTTAAAAATGAAATTGGTACTGTGAGATCAAATATTCCGTCTCACACAAATCTATTAATTTGGTTATAATATGATTTATTCCTTCCTATGGCAGTATACAGTTGTGTAATTCTTTGATTACTTTCTCTGTTTTATAGCGTTCAAGCTATTTAACTCTCTGCAGGGCAAGTTTTCTTACTTCCCGTCCGGTAACGTTTTCTCAGCAGTTGCTATGTTTTCTGCCTGAGCCGGAACGTGTCAATT
>CAUDNR010000324.1:12078-28715 GCA_958430865.1 Entrophospora sp. SA101
CATGGAAAAATATAATCTCAGTTGAAGAAATACAAAATTATATAAGAATGCTGTATCCTAATGGGCACAATCAAACAGGAGCACTAGTATGATCACTCGATAAATAAGGTTAATGTTTATATTTATTATTATATTATTACTAATTATTTTATTGTTTGGTTTACCATTTATTTATTATTTTTCATTGCTTGTTTTATCATTTTAAAATTTATGAATATTAGAGATTTTGGTGGGGGGACAAAGAACAACTTATTTTTCCATGAAAAAAATTTTTAAACCATATGCTTGACAAATATCGTTATATAATGCAATTCCTATGTATTAATAATAAAATTTTTTAAAAAAATTTGTACGTTATCTCATATATATATATATATATAAACACACAAGAAAGCATATGCATATACACACACATGAATTCATACCTCTATCTCTAGATCTTAAAAATATCAAATGTTGCATCAGAATAATATATATCAACATCTCCTTGATGTCGCAAAAACATTGATCCTAACAAGTTTTCTATACCAAAATTTTCTAGTAAACTCATTTCTAAAATATCTTGTAATGATAATTACACGGCTGCATCAACATATCCATCTTGGATTTGGTAAAAATTACTTGGTTTACTATGATCATAACCGAATGTTATGGTGCAAAAACATATCAATTCCTGGTGGCGGTTTACCCAGTATAACACCGTATTCTTCTGTAACAACTCTGATAAAATGCAAAGTTCCATTTCTTCTGATTAATTAAAAAAATTTTTAAAAAATTAATTATTATTATATTATTATTATATTATTAAATATAAAACCTACAGCCTCTTCAAAATATTGATCATCAATCCGTGCATCATCACATAACCACATAACCAAATAGCCTGAATAGTCATTGTATAGATATTATTTGATTGTTTGGAGGTAGATCTAGTAACGTAATCTCCTATTGTTAGATCCTTAAATGCATAAGGATCATATGCATTTCATTGGTTTTTAATTTCCTCATGAAAATGATTTGCATCTTCAGCAGTGACACCATAAATAGGACTCAAGTCCAGAAAGCGAGTTGCATTATTGTAACCAGTACAATTGGGTTTTGTGCAGTGGTAGGAAGAAAATCTGGTTAATTAAAGGAAACGACTTCAAATTACTTGATTGAACTGGTAATGATGTTATTGAATTATATGTTATATCATCAGATGGTATATTTGATGGAACATTGGTTTTTGAACTGATAAGAACAAAACCAACAAATTCAGCAAAAAAGTAGCCTAGAAAGAAAAATCAAATATAGTTGGTTTGGTCTAAAGACCTCCTAAATTTTGCACAAATTTTAAAAAGTATAGAAGTTACTGAAATTCTATTCACATGTATTTACCTACATGTTTCAATTAAGAAAGTTATGGAATATGCGTGGATAAATAGCATTAGCCTGCTTGGGCAAGTTATTTTCTGATTTGAGATTGATTTTAATTGGTAGATTTCTACAATGATCTGTTAATTTGTTAAAATTTACATAATTTAAGTTTGAATTTAAGTTTTTTTTTTCTTTTTCTTCTTTTTGAACTTTAATGAATAGAACGTCAAGATCGATTGCACCCTGCTTATTTGCTGCACTTGCTGAAAATCATTCAGAGTCATTTGAGATAAATATGTTAAAAATGCAATAGGAAATAAAAGTAAAAGATCGATTTGTCAAGTATTACAGAATTAAATGATGTAACAAATTCAATAATTTATTCATATTCGTTATTTTTATAGTTCCAATCATATTAGAATTATTTACAAATGATAATATAATAGTGAGTGAATAATAAGTAGGTAAAGAAGTAATATATATATATATATCAAAAAATTTGCAAATTAATTTATTAATAATATATTACTGATCTAAAGAAACTAATTTTCTCACTTAGCATGAACCAACCAATTACAAAAAAATCAAAAACACCTTCAAAAACAAAACAAATAAAATTATCACACAACTAATTGTACAATCAAACTAAGAATTCTATGATGAATGGAAGGAAAGGGGAAATTAAAAGGAAAATGAAAAAATGAAAAAAACCACAAACATAATAAGGATTGAACCAATAATCACAACAACAACAACAACAACCTTGAAGATACTAAACAAATCCAATACAAATCAGTACACAATTGGTTCATTAAAGACTGGTCTAGACACAAAACAATTGAATAACAACGACAATTTACTATACATAAGGAAAAAAAATAAAAAAAATAAAAAAAATAAAAATAAAAAAATAAATATTTTAAAAAAATTTAAAATCAAAAGGTGGGGCAAAAGATTGGTCACGATGTTTATACACGTGGGAAAAGTTTTCATAGCATTAAGAATTATTTATCTATGTATTTTAAAATATATGTAAAAATAAATAAAACTAAATTTTTCACAAAAAATTTATTAATATATTTCAAGATACATGTACTATATATTTATTAATTTTAATAACAAGATTCCTGATGAGTGACAGGTTGATAGACTCAAACAATTCATCATTATGAAAAAATTATAGAGTTTATACGGATTACAATTTGAAGTTATTGATTATTTTTAGGTAGGCTTGTAAAGCAGTTAAAAATAAACGCAACATAATACATAGTTTTGGAAGTTATATAACC
The DNA here is from genome assembly GCA_958430865.1 of Entrophospora sp. SA101. Lineage (NCBI taxonomy): Eukaryota > Fungi > Glomeromycota > Glomeromycetes > Entrophosporales > Entrophosporaceae > Entrophospora > Entrophospora sp. SA101. Next base: position 14,727 of record CAUDNR010000324.1, read on the forward strand.
ATTTAATAAAGCTCTTGCCAAATTTTTCCCATTTTAATTATTTTTTTTTATTTAAAAATTTTTTTTTTCAAAGAAAATGATCTGTATAAAATTTAGTCGATCATTTTTTTTGTTTATAACAAAGTAAATATCTTTTATTTATTTATCGCAACCTTTCAATCTTTTTAAGGTTCAGATTTATCGAGAAACATGTTAACTTGTCTTCAAAACGAACAATCATTATTAAAAAAAACAAAAAAAAAAATGAGGGCGAAAACGATCAAAAAGAACCAGTAAAGAGGATTTGTTCAACTCATAAATGATGTCAATCAATATTTATTATTTTACATGTGAAATTTGAAATTTAAATCAGGATTTCATGTCCAAAACGCCCATCACAAAATTATTATCGCAATAATAATAACAACAAAAAAAAACAACAACAATAATAAGGTTTAGATCGATCCGGTTTATTTTTTAATATAGAATACTAATCCTGATTTAAACTGGATTTAGGTCCATCCCATAGATAAAAAATTAAAGAGAAAATTTATCTCATTTACTTTGCTATTACTATTACTGTTCTGATCCTTGGCATTCCAACTTTGTATAAAAACACAAATCTCATGTTTTCACTTTAGAAAAGCATCTTGATTTTATCACAGTGTCTGAAATTCGATCCACAAAAAATTAACATTAATATTTGGGTAGATGGCGCAGTCGAATTTACCAGAAAGTTTAGAAATATGTATTCCATCCGATGCCAATTATCATTTGCCCTACCGTTGTATATACCTTTCGTTAATGAATATAGTATTTCAAACCAACTATTTAATAGGGAATATACTATAAACAGTATTTCGAACATCAGAATGGCCCTAAATACGAGTTATATCAAATTATACGACTCTTCATAGTATAATGGACATTCGGTGGACGTAACTATTCTACAAATGCAGGGGCTTTTTATCAACAAAATGAAGTTAATTTAATTTGTCTGGGAATTGTTTAATGTAGATTGTATATCACGTTTTTTAAGTCTTTCTGTCCTGCATTGTTCATCACAATGATTGTATTTTTCTCAACGATCGTCAATTTAATTTCTAAATATGTCTAAAAAAAAATTAGGCATTAATAATGTATAACTTTATAATAACAAAAAACGTTAATCCAAAAATCTCCAGCACAAATTCCCTGTGGTTAATGAAACTGACTATGTATATGCTATAACGAACTGTGTATATTTGGTCGCTGTTGAAATATATTCTTCTGAATACATTATTTCATAGATGGCAAACGTGTGAAGTAAAGATTTGCAATGACATATTTGAAAAACCTGTTGACAGTGAATGACGATGTGTGTGTCATGAGAGAAATCAACAGAAAGAGTAAAATACTTGGCAAGGATCTTTATTAACCGAGTCTTTGCGTAGCTATTACATCCAACCAAAGTAAATTTGTAAAAATAAACGATTTTATTTTTTAATAATTCATTGCATTTATTCATTCATAATCACTCTGTTTTAAGAACCATAATGGTTTTAATAACGATGAATAATGATAACGTTAAATTCTGCTACTTATTTTTACTATATGAAACCCCGAAGAATTAAGCATATAATCAATCCATTTATAATAATTAACGCATATTTGTCATGATTAATTTAATTGGTAAAGATATTCATTTTATTAAATCTATTAAATGAAATGAATAACAAGATTAATAAAAATTGCAACAATTAAAATACATGCGATAAATTATTTTAGAAGTTGTACCGACCATCAAATTTTATTGACATGTAGTTACACACAACATTAATAAATGTAAATGACGTTTCTTTTGAAGGAAAAAAAAACCAAATTTGTCGTTGTGATGGCTTAAAAGATGCTGTGTAGAATGTTACAGTGGAAATTCCAATCACTAACTAATGAAAATTTTTTGAAAACAATTTTAAAAATATATTACGTCTAATATTTGAAAGCAACAATGATAAGAATAATGATAAGAATCAATGATAAGAATAAATTTGGATAGGTTAAATATTAAAGTTTAACTGGATAACTTGTAAGCTTTGTAGTTTTAATATATATAAGGAACAAGTTTTCTTGATACAAAAATTTTGAATTAAAGTTCAAGTACTACTATATACTACATTGAAAATTTTGTTGCGCTCCACGCAAAATCAGGACCAGATAAAATCAAGTCACGTGAGCTATTTTTAGTCTAGAAAAGCCTTGATTACAGATCATGTTGCTAAAAAGAAACTTCGGACATTGATCGTTATGGATTACCATATAACCATACGGATTTAGATCGTCGAATTTAGTAGCAATTGGTTGTTCCTTAAATAGCCAAGGTTATTAAGATGATCTTCTCCATTTACAATAGCTTTGCGTGTGAATAGTTAATATGGTATAATTGTTACACGAATTCATTCATTTAAAATATTCTTATATTTTATATATTAAATAATATTAACTTTTAAAATAATTAATAAATCGAAATTAATTGAATGAGAGTATTTTTTAATTTTATCCCGTTCATCATACATATTGTAATGACTTCTTTTTTATTTAAAAAATACAAATTATTTTTATTGAAATAATATATTTTCCACGATCTCTCTCGCTTTTCTCTCATCCTTTTTGCTTTTAAAATATAAACCAGAATTACAAATGAAATCAAAATACATTATATTAGCGTTATTTATTATTATTGATACCGTCATTATAATTAGTAGTAGTAAATTAGAAGCTAAAGTTATTACTAGTGATGATGAATCATTAAAAAACAAAGAGTTATTGACCTACAACAACAATAGCTCAAGTGACCACGTTGCAGGAGGATGTCCACCTCCAATGATATTGGACATAAATATAAATTATAACTACAACGGCAGCAGTGAATATGAAGATATTGGAAAAATATGTTTACCGAATGGATGTTGTCTGCCATGTCCAATAGCCAATAATCTTTACAAATCAAATCAAATCAATAATATTTATTCAGTTTTGAGCTACATAGGGATAATTTCGTTCGCGTGTGTACTGTTTATAGTGTTGAGCTATTTGCTGTTGCCTAATAAACGGGATCACTCGGGAATAACAGTGTTATTCTTTCATACGAGCCTATTAGTGTTTCTTGGAATTATTTCGATTCATACGAAAAGCAATAAGGATGCCATGTGTCATGACGATGTCACTAGATCCACCATTGTTAATGACCCTGTTTTTTGTGGATTGCAAGGTAATTAATTGATTCGGGGAGGGTAAGGGTTTGGCAGACAGAAAAAGAATCTTTATTAACAACGCAATTTTCTTCTTCTTTTAAACACGCACCTAAAAATTGTGTAGGATTAACTTTGATTTTCTCGTCATTTTTACTTGTACTGTTTTGTTTCCTATTGATTTTACAATTGCATTTTCAAGCAGTTTGGAAATCGAATTTTGTAAAAAAATATTACAACTATTTTATAATACAAATTTTCACCACAGCAGTCATATTCACATTATTGCCAGGTATATCGAAACAAATTGATTATGAATTTGGACCTGCTTGTATGGTAAATTCTAGCTATAAAAGTTGGTTTTTTTGGTATCCGTTGATGTTATTTATTATCCCTGGATTTATGATGCATATTTGGACGATTGTTCATATGGCCGAGGTTTTATTCTTTTTACAAATCAATATTATTATTATCATTATCATAATCATCATCATTGTATTAATGTGCATTTACCTATATAATATACATACATACATACATACATACATACATATATATATAGCTATATTGGATAAGTTCAAGAGCAATTATCACTAGTACATTTCCATTTAAACCATCCAATAACAAAAGGATGAGGGCTCAAGATCTTTTAACAGTTTTAAAGATGCAATGGCGTGTTTTAATGTTGGCTGTAATATATCTTTTAGCTTTTATACTCTATCAGGTAGGTAACAATAACAAGCAAATGGATTTTAAAAAAAAAAAAAAAAAAAATTTAAAAATTATCATTATTTTTATTTAAAGTTATTCATAGTTCTTGAGGCGTCGAAATTAGATGCGTTGAAATCACCGATTGATGAAAGACCTGAATGGATATCGAAATGGTTTGATTGTATAGTTGATGGAAATGGCCAAGACGTGTGTTCACAATATTCAATTCCCAACATACCAAGCATTAATACATATGTAATGGCAGAAGGTGTCATTGCATCATTGGGCATTTTGATGTTTATAATATTTGGCACTTCAAAGAATTTATGGATGGAATGGAAGGATTTGTTGACTAAGGGATTTAATTTTAAAAAAAGTGATGTAATGAGTTTCTATGACACAGAACATAGCCAGCATGAAGAAAGTTGATCATGATGATAGGTCGTCATCATCATTGCCGTCCATCGAGTAAAGGAGGAATTGTCGAGTTATGAATATCATCAATAATAATATTATTTATTAGTGGAAGAATTTTTATTGTCTTGATTTAGAAAATTTAAGGCAGAAACTAATTCATATATATATAATTAAAATAAAGTTTTTTTTAATACTTTTTTTTTTAAAAAAAATAATGTTATAAATCTAGAAAATATTTATCGACGATGGAAACGTTTCTAAAAATAATAAAAAAAAAAATTTTTTTTAAAATAACAAATAAATGTAGTGTTCTTTCATCGATTACCAGCATAAATGTCAAAAAAAATTTTTTTTTTTATTAATTGATGTCTTTTCGTAAGAACCATTAGATTGAAGGTTTACTACTAATGTAGAAATACAAAAGATGATAATAATATTAATACGAAAGAGGGAAAAAAAGGAAACAATGTCTGTGTAATGTTGGTTGTTGATTACGCATTTTTTTGGGGGTCATAATGTTAATTAATAATGATAATAATAATAATGATAATAATAATTAATAATAATAATAATAATAATGATAATAATAATAAATAACATGAGTGCTTGATTTTATGTTTGTTTATCAATCATCTTTCATTTTAATTTCCAAAGTCAAAACGTTCAAATCTGGTTTAGCCGTTGGGTTTGAGGACAACTTTGTGAACAATTCAGTTTGTGTAATCTCCTCACACAAAATGGCAAAATAACAACAAAATTTGAACCTTATTATTTATCACTATCAATCTATTTATATATATATTTATTTATTTATTTTTACTTTATCTATTTATATAATAAATCAAAAGATATTGTCGAATTTTAGAAGTCTATTTTTTCCTTTATATAAACTTCAATATCCTTAAAAAAAAAAAAATAAAAAAAAAAATAAATAAATAAAATAATGGATAATAATAATAATAATAATAACAACAACAATAGTATTGACGAATTCGAACTATATAATTCTTCGGATTATGATGACAAAAAAATGACACCATCTTCACCTTCGACATCATCGTCAGTAGTAATTAAACCTCCGTTTCCACCAATAGTAGATACGTTGGGATTAATTTCAAAGAAATCGGTTGACGGAAGAATTCCTGCCAGGGCACCAAATGCGTTTATAATTTATCGTAAAGTTTACGTGGAAGCAGCCAGACAACAAGGCCACTACCTACCAATGACGGTCGTCTCATCAATGGCCTCCCAGTCATGGGAACAAGAACCAGAGTTTGTTAAATCAGAATATAAAAGGTTGGCAAAAGATGCTCTGACAATGAGAAATGAGGTTTATCCAAAATCGGGCAGAAGAAAAAGAAGAGATAAATGGAACATTGTTAACTTTCAACCTCCTCAATCTTCCTCAACTTCAACTAATGGTAATAATGATAATGAAGACGACAATAATAATAATAATAATAATAATAAAGATGATAACAGTAAGAAAAATTCAAATGATAAAAATCAACAAGAAGGAGAAGAAAGGCTTCAGCGGCAGAAACAGAAACAACAAAAACCAAGAAAAAAAATCAAAAAAAACAATTTCGTCAATCCCAATCAAAACAACAACAAAAACAACATTTTCATATCTTCTTTATCACCAGATGTTATGAACAATCAAATAGCCTTTGCTGAAAATACTTATAATAAATTCTATGCCACCGCCAGCGATAATAATATTGCTGCCACCACCACCACCACCAACAGTAATGATAATGCCAATACAATAAATTATGATCAATTGATTCCTTTATCGAATTTATCAATAAGCCAGGATCCAATTAACGCCAACAACGAAAATAATCTACTACATCCACAAAATCCAACAAATTTAAATTCAACTACACCTTCAACACATACACCACCAATTGAAAGTCTTCTTGACATGACACTCAGAGATGTCATAGAAATATTTAGTTTAAATTCTCACAATTTAGCACAATTCAATAACAACAACAACGACGACAAGCAATTACAATCATCACCCAATAGTTCATCTTTAATATCATCATTGAATGGAATAATAAATTCTTTTTTAAATAATAATAATAATAATAATAATAATAATAAAATGAAAGAAGATGAAATTTCACCTTTATCATTATATTCTTCTTCTACTTCACCACCACCTTCCTCACCAACGAGTTATTATTATTCCTCTACACCTTCGTCATCTACTTTATCTCTATCATCAACTTTATGCGGTGAAGAAGATTACCAAAAAGAAGATTTCAGGAAAGAAAGTTTTAATCTGCCTCCTTCTGTTAGTGCAAATGATATTTCTTTGGTGAATATTAATAATAGCAACAACAACAACCACAACAATGATCTCGATTATAATTTAGATTACATTTTTAATTATTAATGACCATTTAATTAAGCTTTATTTGGATATTTTTAAGAATATTTTTACTGTACATATATATTTATTTTTGTATTTTTGTTTATTTTTATGATTTTGTATCTATTTTTATGTATCATAAATAAAGAAAACTTTTTTTTTTAGGTTCACCGTGTAACAAATATATCTCTATTTCTTTATCATTCATTATTACCTTAAAACCATGGCATCATTATTATTATATATAAGTAATTCTCACATTGATAATTTTTAATATGGAAATAAGACAAAAGTTATTGTTATTATTATTATTATGTATTATTTTATTCCACAAAGAAATTTCAGGGGCATCACAATAGTAACCCCAATAACGTTAATTATTATTATTATAATAATAATAAAAAAAAATCAGAAAATTGCCGGAACCTTTGTTTGTTTACTATCAATAATTTTCCTCGTGCATATTACTTGGAAGAAGGGCATGATGGAAAAGTCAAAAGTTGAATATCGTTCAATATGCTAAAAGTTGTTATATAGTTTTTTGGTATCCATCAACACATATATTGTTGGTTGATTTCATTGATGCTTTGTCGAAACTTTCAATTTCGATTGGTAGCCTGGGTGAATAGTCAACGATGAGAAATTCAACGCTCCAGGTATTTGCTTTCTGGGCACATTTCATGGAAGTGGGGCAAAGCAAGAGAAGGTAAAATTCTAGAAATTAATTATTCTTGTTTTTCATCTATATCACATGGAAGGTAACATTACTTTCATGTGAATGGTTATATGCTAACTGTGGCAATTCTTAAAATGGACCTCTCCCACTTTTTCTTCACCTTGCCAAATAGCATCATTGGATGTATAACCAGGCTGCTTCTGTCTTGTTACACCATCAGCGAGAGTTTCAATTGGCATTATACGCCAGTTGGAACAAAAGGTATTGATTATGATAGAGCTTTTTCAGACATTTGTGACAAGTAATTTAGTTGCTGGCAATTCTAACATAAACTGGAAGAGCTGATGGAATGTAAACAACCAGGTTGTAACATTAATAGATGCAAAGGATGCTTCACAAACAACACGATTAGTATGTATAAAGAAAGGTAAATGTTGGCTATGATTCGTACTGTGCAACCAAAACAGACATTAAAAAAAAAAAAAAAGTAATCAAACTTTTTGTTCTATTTCCTTTTGGATCAAAACTTTTTGTCACTACATTAAAAATAATTTTTTTATTTACCAATTTCAGGTTATAGGAAACTAGTTTGGCAAGATAGAAACCAAGACCAAAGATTACTATTACTATTATTACTGTTTGTGGTACGATTGTGATGATCCCTGAAATTTCCAGACATAAATGTTCATTCATACTTTATATATGCAATGCATTGATTTAAATATATTGTGGCAACATGTTCCCATTTCCTTATATTTAATATATGATTTACTAAAAAAGCATTAGATTTCAAAAAAAATTATTATAAATAAAAAAATAAAAAAAACTTTTCGATTTTTAACTTGAAACTTTTTTAAACTTTTTTGATTTTTAAAAATTCAATGACAAAAATCTCTCAATTAAAATGATGATCAAATACAGCGGCGATAATAAAAACTATAAAAATAGAAACGGTAGCAATAAATATAATCTAACAATAAATATAATAAATCTAAAAAATCTAAATATAATGACAATGGTATTAATAGTAATTCTAAGCCTTTTCACATTGGAAATTTCATCAGAAGTTGTAATAACAAAAACAATCACGGATACAGCTACAAAAAAATCAACAGGGCCGGATGTAACAGTTACCGTTATACCAAAGTAAATATTCATTCATTCATCCATTTATTATTGTTGTTGTTGTTACCATCATTATTATCATATTATTATTATCATCATCATTATTATCAATCAGAGATTAATTGATAATTTTATTTTTATTATAGCACAACAAATTCAATGGACACTTATAATCCAACAAACTATACTCCACCACCAACAAAACCCTCACCAACAATATCACCACTACCAACTCCGACTCCTAAATCTTTTCCATCCTCGTCTTCATCTTCATCTTCTTCTTCTCCCTCCACATCAACGAGCCCATCTCCATTACCATCATCATTAAATAACACAAATGATTCTATTGAAAATTATGAATTGAACAATTTAAAATATTTATTACTATTAAGTATCACTTCAATATCGATAATAATTTATTGTATATAATAATAATAATAATAATAATAATAATAATAATAATAATAATAATAACTAACTAACTACCACTACCACTACCACCACTATCGCCACCACTAATTAATAAATAACTAATGAAAATAATGTAAACTTAGTAGAACGAACGTTCGATTGATTTTTTTTAAACTGAGATTCAAATTAACTTGTAATTAACCTTGTAATTAATTAACTTTGTATAATTAAACTCAAAATTAACTTGGTTATCCTCTGGATAGGTTCACCAAGAATCATGTTGTTATTATTAGTTTTATAATGACAAAAAAATATCATTCAAATTAATTTGTCTTTATTTCTGTCTTCTCTGTTATTATTATTATGAATGCATCGAATAACCACCATTTTCATAACAATAATAAGTGTCATCAGAGTTGTAAACCATCAAGTCAAAATGACAAAAGTAAAGACATGTCATGATCAAAGTAAAAAGTCAAAAACTTTGATGAAATCAAAAATCATTCAATTGAGATCCATCATTACAACAATTGTTATCAAAAATCCAAACGATATGTATCTTTTTTAAAGTACCAAAATATATGGAATCAATGAAAAGAATAGAACCATTGATTAATAAAATGTAAATATATTTGAATGTTTTTATTTAATAATAATATTAAGTATGATGGAAGTATCAGAGGAAAAAATGGCCTTTTATTAAAAAACCAAATGTGAGAGAGTGTGATTGACAAGTAAGGGTGAAGCTTCAATTGGAGAAAACGAAAAATTAAACTATTGTATATGGTACAGTATTATATGCATGTTTTTGAAAGAAAACTTTCCCAAATATACTTTATGGAAAATAAAATGTTTTATTTAATCAATTAATTAAACAAAATCTTTAATTATTCAATACAAACGGGAGTTCATAATTTTATTATATTTTTTACTTTAGCCAAAATGGCTCTTGGCGCAAAGTCAAAAGCTTCGTAGTATATTTTCGGGGAAAATAAAGGCTTGTATTAACAGTATTTATAATTAACTAATGAACCAACGATTGATCAGACTGGTGGCCAACGAAAAATCAATCAATGGTTATTTGATAATTGTGTATATTTTTTCTTCAATGGCGTGACACGTAGAACATGGGATGGATGTGATTGCAGGAAGCAAAAAATTTCAAAGCATCAAGAATATTTAATAAATATAAACGCAAGATTTAAATATAATCGATATACACAGTTTACGTTGGCTAAATCTGAAATAATGAATCCTTTATTATCAATTATATATAAATTATATCATCAAGGTATAAAATGAATCTATTACCCGAGGTTATAATAAATATTTTCTTTAGCCATCCCAAACTTTCTTGTTTACCTGGGTGGAGTGGGTAGGCAATTAGAGACTCTCAATCGTAAAGAAAAATGTTCTTGGAAGGAATTATAAAAATGATATTGTTTATAAGCATCTTACAATGTTTGCATTAATGCTATTATGGATTACATCACATCATATCAATAATAATAAAAATTCTATGTATTGGTATAATCTATCCTATCATCCTCTAAAATTTGATCCGTATATGGCATCCAGTGTGCTGGTTTTTTTTTCAGAGACCAACTTTGTCAGTATTGTTGTTGACTGGTTAATTTTGATTATTATTTTACAGGATGCGATTTTTTTTTTTTTGAGAGCATGTCTAAGATGCTTGGAATAGAGGTTGGTGGTCAAAGAAATCCTTAGTCAACTATTAGTTGTTCATAAAGACACTAGATCAGAATACTCATCGGTTCATACATAAATTATCATAACAAAACCCAAATTGAAATTGACATTATTAAATTTCTTTAAATCAAATATTTTGTTCCTAATTAAATAAATATGATAAAATGAGAGGCTATGTCACATGTCTGACATACGATTGGACGGCAATTCTATAAATCCGTTTTATTTCTGTAATTGACTATCTAGTCGTTTATTTTAGTCTTTTATTTTTAATCAACTATTTAGTCAACAATTTTAATCGATTGTCTAACAGTCAATTCTGATCTCTAATTTGGGAAAGTGAACATTTATATCTGGGACTGTCTGACCAACAGCAGATCTAAGATGAACTCAAAAGCCAAGCAAGTCTACTCACTGATAGAATTATCTGTAGTGATATGAATTTTTATTATTGCTTAATCCTTTCCTAGTATTAGTGTGTGGCATACCTTTTGTTACCATATAAATACATTTGATGTTATTATTCTATAAAATTGATAAAGAACAAATGCGAAAATTTTGGCAGATTTGGAGGTATTTTTGATCCAAACCCCTTTTTGTGGTTCCATCACCTTGTCAACCAAAGTGGTGTGGAATATTTTAGTGGTTGAACTTCTGCTTGGTTCCCTTTTTTTTTTTGTATGTTTCCCAATTTTATATAATTGCAAGTTGTAAAATTCATTTCCAAAAAAATAAAACAAATGGATAAATCTGAGGTGACAGATTTAATAAATCTTATTTTCACAAATGCACCATGCTCTCACACCTTCATTATTTAGAATTTTTTACAGATGAAGCTTTTAGACAAGTGAGAGACTTTGACACTCTGACAACAATCCAATTAATAAGTGAGCCCCCTGAAATTTAATTGTATCATTTATTGTTGAGGGGTTCAGCCTTCATAGTAGTGTTGGTTGTCAAAACTATTTGGAGAGGCAAAATTCAAAGCTAAAATCAAAAAGTTATATATCAAAACTAAATCAAAAGTCAAAAGTCAAGACTAGTTTCAACTTGTGGTGAAACTTTTTGATTTTCACATAGTTGCGAAGCTCTATAGTTTTGGAAACCAACACTACTTTGTGCTTGTACACAAGATGGATGAAACAATTGATGATGTTTTAAATATTCAAGCCTTGAAGATACACTTCTCCATGTGTAAATAGTGGTCATTAAGGAGAATTTTTGTATAAAGTTACAAGAAAGGTTAAAGGTTTCTAATGAAATAACTTTGAATGTGAACTTAAATAATGAAAAAAATGAAATTTTCTTTCAACTAATAGCCTTTTATATCTTGTAAATTTTGCAGTGATCCTTCCCTATACAAAGTTTAGATACTTAGAATGCACTTAAAATATACTGATGGAAGAGAACAAGAACATTTTAAGTGAGTTTTAAGTATGTTTTAAGTATATGAAATTATACTCAAAACACACTTAAAATATACTATATACTTAAAATATACTTAAAACATACTTTTGATGGTAAACTAGCATACTTGAAATACACTTAAAATACACTTAAAAGGTTACTTAAAACATACTTAATTTTGTTCATTATTAAAAAAGGTATGTTTTAAGCACATTTTAAGCACCTTCAAGTAGATTTTAAGCATGTTTTAAATACATTTTAAGCACCTAAACTTTTTGTAGGGCTTGAGGTATATATTCAGAAGAATTTGTTATTTATACATTTGTTAATATATATGAATTGATTGACAAAAAGGGTTCCATATTTAGCATATTCCTGATTGTGACACCCAATCCAAGGATCTACAATAGGATATATCCTTGATTTTTGTGTCTCAAATGTTAAGGATCAATCTACAAAATTCCATCACCATTAACCATCAGGACAAGAAGTTTAATTTCCTATTCTTATAATATTTAATTCCACCCAATAAACCAATATAAATTAACATATTAATATATAGAAAGTTGCATTTAAATACAACCAAATTTTCTGAACTTCACATAAACTTCATCCATTTACCAGAAATCTGATCAAACATTTATTTCCATCTAATAAATTATTCATTTGTTAGAAATCAGAAACATCATGACCAGTCATTAATATCTGATAACTGACCAATGAATTTATTAGGAATCAGAAACATCATGACCGATGATTAATTTCCGCTGATATTTGATAACTGGCCAATGAATTTGTTAGGAATCAGAAACATCATGACCGGTAATTCATTTCCACTGATATTTGATAACTGACCAATGAATTTGTTAGAAATAAGAAACATCATGACTGGTCATTTATTTCCACTGATATTTGTTAACTGACCAATGAATTTGTTAGGAATCAGAAACATCGTGACTGGTCATTCATTTCTGCTGATATTTGATAACTGACCAATGAATTTATTAGGAATCAGAAACATCATGACTGGTCATTAATTTCTGCTGATATTTGATAACTGACCAATGAATTTGTTAGAAATAAGAAACATCATATTTGATAACTGACCAATGAATTTGTTAGAAATAAGAAACATCATATTTGATAACTGACCAATGAATTTATTAGGAATCAGAAACATGACTAGAGCTTATGTATGAACTGGTTTGAACCAATTTAAATCATAGTCAAAAAAATATTTTGATTTGAATATTCAATGATTCAATTTGAACCATCAATGTTTTGAGTGATTTGAACCACCAGCAATTTAAACAATCCATACCATTAACAATTTGAATGATTTGAATCAATTATATAAATTTAAATTTAATATTTCAATGCATTTTTTTATAAATTCATAATACTTGAAAATTATTATGTGAAAGATTATATGTAAAGTTGTTATATTTAAATGTTTCTCTCATTGGTTGTTGGAACAAAACTTTATACTTAGCAAACTCATAATGTTCACCTATTATAATGATCTCTAGTTCTCCACATTCTAGTTGATCGTAAGTTTTTTTTGCATCTTTTTTTGTTGGCTGGTTTTACCGGAATTAGATTTTGACGCAGATCTTTTGGTTGAATCCCTTAATTCCGGGACAATTTAAATTTTATTTTTATTTTTATTATTATTTTATTTAATCTATTATTTATTTTTATATTTGTTATTTTTATTTTTATTAATTCTATTTATTTATCAATAACGTGTATAATTATTTATTATCATGTTACATTTCGCGTATTTAATTATTCTTATTAATCAATCCGTAGCACATTCATATTTATTTGACTTTGATTAATGATGATTAGAGATGGGCAGATCAGTACTATACGTATAATACTATACGTATAGTGATACGTATAGTGCGTATAGTTCTAGAAAAATATAGTAGTAAATGTAA
>CAUDNR010000324.1:32196-47864 GCA_958430865.1 Entrophospora sp. SA101
TTTTTATTTTGACCACCACAATTATCACATGTTATTTGTAATTTTACTTTTCCAACTCTAGCTAATTTATTTAATGCATGATAGACTAAATTTAGAGTAGTATTTGAACCTTTTGAAACTCCCTGAGGAAACTCATCTTCTCCAACAAGATAATTCAATTGAATGTTCTCTCCTCCATCAGTTCTGCATACACCAAATATATTTACATTATATCCAGCCTTAAAATACATAGATCCTGGTTGTTGAGGTAAATGTGGAATTGATACATTTTGGGCCCAATCATAAAGAATATTTGTAACATTGTTAAAATCAACACTTTTCATAATATTTTTCATGTAAAGATCTCTTTCAATTTTTGCTAATTGTTGATGTTCTGTATATTTTTTTCTAATTTCTTCATAATGATTCTCATTAGCTTTAGATTTTAATTGTGCTTTAAAATCAGTGCAAGTATCACACATATCAGTAGCTAAAGGTTGGAATTTGAAATGAGGCATTAATTGTTTCCAAAGTCTACAGAAACTAACACGTGAGATCACATTATTATCAATTTCTTTTATATAATGCTTTTTATATTCTTCATAAACAGAAGTATAAGTGGCCTCAGTAGGTAAATAAATAAAGACATCTGAATCTTTACGACTTCTCATTGGTGAATGCAATCCATAATTAATAGCATAATTGTTTAAAAAGTTTTTAACTGAAATTGAAATTTCACTTGTTATTTTAACTTTAGATTCCAATGATGGTACATGACCTGTATTTCCATGAATGCGTTCATCAAGTCCATGTTTTTTATAATGATTTTGTAAATTTTCCAAAATTTGTTTTTTAATACCACATAATTTCATAAAAATACTCTGACATATTTGTATTGAACCATTAAAATAATATTTATAGTTAATTCTTTGGGTCTCACTATTACTAGAAATTTCCCCTATCATTAATTGTGTTTTGATAAACAAATCTTTTTCCTTTTTATCTAAACCTTTTAAATGAATTAAGCGTTCAAAAAATGGTTTAAAACCAATTATTTCAAAACAAGAATGAAAGTTTTTTTTTTTACTACGTCTACAAGTACAATCTTCAGGGTTAGAAAAAATTTCCTGAACTTCAGCAATGGTATTAAATACAAATTCATTTTCTTCATATTCATCTAATCCTAATTCTATCAAATCAAAAAAAGCTTTGTTTTCAACAGACATTTTAATTTAATATTTAACGCTTATTAATATTAATATTAATATTAAAATTAGTGTAACATTTCGAATAAATTATAGTAGTACATATCAAAAAATGGGGTGCTTTTTTTTGAAAAATTGTTTTTGCAAATATCTCAAAAAAAAAAAATCAGTTCTAACCCGTGTTTTCCTAGAACAGCCCCCAATTGGGCTTTGTCATGCTTTTGTCAACTAAAAACCAAATGAATCAATTGGGCTTTGTCAAAGTATATGTCATTAATTATTTACTGGTTTTTTTATAAAAAGAATTACCAAATTACTTGGATTATAAAAAAATAAAGGTTCTTTATCCTATGAATTAACAACAAAATTTTTATTGTTCAAGAAATTAGTCAAGTTTTTAAAAACTTTGCCACCACTAAAAGAAACAAATACTAGTTATTTTCATATGGTTGTAAAGATTCTGATATTAAATGTTTGATAAAATGATCCAATCACTGTCTTTCATAGTTATATTTATGCATGCATTTACTATATTAATAAAATCATAGTTTCTTGTTAATAAGTATTTGATATGAATATCAGCCTTTTCTCCATATGTTAAACTCCATCACTAATATCTAATGTCTTTAAAAAAAAAAAAATAGAAACAGATTTGTTAATTGATATAATAAAACTTTTTTGTCAGGTTTTATTAAAACCCTTGGTGCCACAAAAGATTTCATAGAATTTTTTAGTGTATATGTGTGATATAAATAATGGACTTGAATTGCCTTTTCCATATTTATGGAAAAAATTTCTTGGCTTGACCATTGTTTAATTCTTTTAATTAAGCTTACCTCATCATTTATTGTGATTGTTGGAGTATCAATATAGTTGCTAATTGCAGTGGTATTTGAATTAGATGTATAAAAGGATCTAGAATTTTGTCATTTTCAAATAATTATTGCAATTTTATTGCTACCTTTTCTTTTTACTGATACTACTATTATACCTAATCATGTCATCATCACAAGTAATGAACCAGATTCAGTCTTGTTAGCCAATATTTAAAATATCAATGAAATTTTCCATTTGGTTTAGTTTTTTGAAACTGTTTATTATGTTGATATCAAATTTTTTGAAATGGGGTTTATTGTGTCTGTATATCCAAATTTGCCATGAAGATCTTCATTTAAGATTTGGAATAAATATTCCGGTTCACTGTCATTTAGTGATAAATTATATTTGATTAAAAATCCTACAAATTAAAATGATAAAAAATATTTAAAGTAAATAAATGAAAAAATTTATTGTTATTACACTATTGTCATCATTGTTAACAGTCTTATAAGTTTCTATAATAATGGGCAGCTATACATATATAACCAGTTACTTGAATTAGAAACTAATTTCACCCAATGACCACCCTATATTTTTTTTGCCAAATCTAAATGCAAACTCTGGTAACCAGTATTAGAAAGTATTTTCAATAAAATATAATTAAATATAATTACAAAAATAATTATTTAAAGTAAATAAAAATTCTATTACCTTATTATTATTTGTGGTATTTTTGATCAGTCATTTATTAGTTAAATAGTCAATGATCAGCAGAAACAATAAATTTACCAATCATGATGTTTTTTATTTCTAATAAATTCATTGGTCAAATATCAGCGGAAATTAATGATGTTTCTGATTGTCGGAAATGAATGTTTCTGATTGATTATCAAATATCAGCAGAAATAAACCATTGGACAGTTATCAAATGTCAGCGGAAATGAATGGCTGGTCATGATGTTTCTGATTTCTAGTAAATTCATTGGACAGTTATCAAATATTGGTGACTGGTCATGATGTTTTTGATTTCTAATGGTAGGTTTTTATATGATATTGATTAAAACAAGTTTTATAGACCTTGTTTGATAGCATTCATTACTTTAAGAAATATAGAAGCAGAGTAATTTTTCGAAAAAATGAATTAAATACAAAGACTTTATTATAAACAGCAGATGATATATATAAAGAATAAAAAAATAAAATGCAAGGTTTTAATTTTAATTATTATTTTGTAATTCGCCAATTGAAAGATTTATTTAGGACGAAAGATTAGATAATTTACTTTGTGATAAATATTTGGTAATTGGTATTTTGATAATTATCAATTTATTCACATGGATGTTGTAAATGTAGTATAGAATGAAGTAAATGAAAAAATAAAATATCAAATCAATTATTTATTAATGGTTCCTTCTAAAAGTAGTAATAGTAATTCTTGTAACGCTTTTCCATATTTCTCCTGATAATCTGCGATTTTGAAATTCGAGACTTGAAATGATAAATTCAGTGCAGTTACAGTAACGGAAACATGGATTTTCTAAAACATTAACTGAATTTTTTTGGGAATGATGAGATCAAAATCAAAGGGTAAAACATCATAACGAGCCATTTTTGCTAGCTGACTTAAAAACAACAAATTTTTATTATTCAAAATGTCAGGCAGGGTTAAACAAAGCGAAACTTGACTGGAAATCGTGTTTCGCTTTAGATATTTTTTGCGCAGTGTCTACCGTTGTCTACTGTTAGGTTTTCGTCTTGTTCTGACGTTCCAGTTGATTCGAAAAACTGATTGCCTTGTCTTGGGAGCCTTTACCTTAGATCGTCAAGACTTGTCACACAACGTGTTAATATATTGTGTTCTGGCACTTTTCACGATTATTTTATTCATATTGGTCAATTTAACGATCAATAAACAAACAACATATACATATTTTTTGATTTTTGACTTGAGAGATAATGGATAAGAAAAGTAATTTATTTTGTTGTTTTTCCTTTCGGAGCAAACAAATAAAATCCATTGATTAAAGAAAGTTTTCATTTCTGCCAATTCACAAATCAATTTACCTCTTGAATATTTTTTATTCGCTTGTATTTATTTAAGGATGAGTTTATCAATGGGTAAATGTAAGTATAACAATAACCGCACCCTCCAGAGATTTAGAGCAAAACTTGATGATGAATTAACTATTCACGTTACGATGGTTATCATAAAACTAACAATGCTGTCACAAGTATAAGTTATTTTTCAAATTCAACAAGTTTAACTATTATTAAATATAAAACTCCAAGGGAAGAGATAATCGATAATTTTCGTTCCAAGAAAAAAAAAACAACTTCTACAACATCCGACACCATTAACTTCAAATGTAGTAAGTACTGAGACAGCGGAAAATACAACAATGATTGATAGTAACAATCAAAGTAACACATTTATTTAATTATATTAAATAATGATAATTTATATATTGATTGTCAATGCTAAATGAGAAAACCGAGGTATTTTTTATTAAATAGAAATAATAACACAATCAGATACCTGGTTGCTTTTTATTTTTTTAAAAAATTTATATTACAATGCAATGCTTCAAAATAATATTATATTTATTTAATAATTTTTAAAAAATAATAAATGCTTAAAAGAAGGATATTGCAAATTTATTATGTCAAATTATGTTAAATATTTATTTTCTGTTCTAGGATCTTCGTCGTATAGTTCCAAGATAATTGCTTCTATGATAAGAATCTCATCTAAAAATGCAAAAACAATGTGAGCATGTGATAAAGAATGTTATCATGCAAAGATAATTAAATTTTTGTTTAAACAAATAGAAATACTAAGCAGTAATAAAGTCAATTAAATAACATTATAATATTATTTATTGAAAGTGATCTTTTCATGTACCTCTCTTATCTATTCCTTTTAAAAAAAGACTAATCATTTAATAATAAATATAATAATAATGATAACTCTTGGCCGTCACCATTGATCCTTTTTTTAAGAAATAAATAACCAATGAATTGTTTAATGATAAGTACAAAGTAGTATGTATACCTCTTCTAATATTTGATAGGTATTCGTGTAACAACTCACCATTGATTTTTTTTTTAAAAGAAAATAAAAAATTAACAATTTAATTATGAATACAATGTAGTATGCATACATCTTCTAATTTTTTTTCTTTTTCTCCTTGACAGTCATGTAACAGTCTTTGGAGCAATCATTAAACCTTTTTTTTAAAAAAACCAACTAATTATTTAATACTTAATCAGTTATAAGTTAATATGATTATTGTAGAATCACACAGTATTATTGTTCTTGCAAAATGCATAATGATTTAAACTTTAATGGTCAAAATTATAATTGATAAAATAGTGGTAATGATTAATAATTTTGTTAATGATATATACTGTTTGGATAATTGTGAATCCAAAAAATTGGGAATAATAAAATTATTTAATAAAAATTTATTTACTAACGATTTCGATGAAGAAATACAATTATTTCATCATGGTAATTGGCCCATTCTTCTTCAACGAGATGAAAATTTATTGTTATTAGAATCAACCCTTGGAACCATGCATCAAATGAGTTTTGAATATAAACTCTAAAAGGGATGCCTGGGCTAATAATAAGAAACAGAAATATTAAGATTTCCGGTCCAAACTATTTTTGAAAAAAAAAGTAGCTTTGATAAATGTTTTTTAACATGAAAAAACTATATAAATCAACCTATTTTAATTTATAATTTCGGCTATTAATAAAAAATAGATTGGGCCTATAAAAAATTAAATTTTGCCCAGTGCTTTGGCAATTTCGGCTACTAATACTAGGAAAGATGCATGGGAAAGACGAGAAATATTATATGGACTGCGAGGCCGTTTTCTACGAGCAAGTGATTCAATAGATCTTATATGGACCATCTAAAGTAGAAAAGAAGATTAGTCAAAAATAAAGGTTCTTTATCCTATGAATTAACAACAAAATTTTTATTGTTCAAGAAATTAGTCAAGTTTTTAAAAACTTTGCCACCACTAAAAGAAACAAATACTAGTTATTTTCATATGGTTGTAAAGATTCTGATATTAAATGTTTGATAAAATGATCCAATCACTGTCTTTCATAGTTATATTTATGCATGCATTTACTATATTAATAAAATCATAGTTTCTTGTTAATAAGTATTTGATATGAATATCAGCCTTTTCTCCATATGTTAAACTCCATCACTAATATCTAATGTCTTTAAAAAAAAAAAAATAGAAACAGATTTGTTAATTGATATAATAAAACTTTTTTGTCAGGTTTTATTAAAACCCTTGGTGCCACAAAAGATTTCATAGAATTTTTTAGTGTATATGTGTGATATAAATAATGGACTTGAATTGCCTTTTCCATATTTATGGAAAAAATTTCTTGGCTTGACCATTGTTTAATTCTTTTAATTAAGCTTACCTCATCATTTATTGTGATTGTTGGAGTATCAATATAGTTGCTAATTGCAGTGGTATTTGAATTAGATGTATAAAAGGATCTAGAATTTTGTCATTTTCAAATAATTATTGCAATTTTATTGCTACCTTTTCTTTTTACTGATACTACTATTATACCTAATCATGTCATCATCACAAGTAATGAACCAGATTCAGTCTTGTTAGCCAATATTTAAAATATCAATGAAATTTTCCATTTGGTTTAGTTTTTTGAAACTGTTTATTATGTTGATATCAAATTTTTTGAAATGGGGTTTATTGTGTCTGTATATCCAAATTTGCCATGAAGATCTTCATTTAAGATTTGGAATAAATATTCCGGTTCACTGTCATTTAGTGATAAATTATATTTGATTAAAAATCCTACAAATTAAAATGATAAAAAATATTTAAAGTAAATAAATGAAAAAATTTATTGTTATTACACTATTGTCATCATTGTTAACAGTCTTATAAGTTTCTATAATAATGGGCAGCTATACATATATAACCAGTTACTTGAATTAGAAACTAATTTCACCCAATGACCACCCTATATTTTTTTTGCCAAATCTAAATGCAAACTCTGGTAACCAGTATTAGAAAGTATTTTCAATAAAATATAATTAAATATAATTACAAAAATAATTATTTAAAGTAAATAAAAATTCTATTACCTTATTATTATTTGTGGTATTTTTGATCAGTCATTTATTAGTTAAATAGTCAATGATCAGCAGAAACAATAAATTTACCAATCATGATGTTTTTTATTTCTAATAAATTCATTGGTCAAATATCAGCGGAAATTAATGATGTTTCTGATTGTCGGAAATGAATGTTTCTGATTGATTATCAAATATCAGCAGAAATAAACCATTGGACAGTTATCAAATGTCAGCGGAAATGAATGGCTGGTCATGATGTTTCTGATTTCTAGTAAATTCATTGGACAGTTATCAAATATTGGTGACTGGTCATGATGTTTTTGATTTCTAATGGTAGGTTTTTATATGATATTGATTAAAACAAGTTTTATAGACCTTGTTTGATAGCATTCATTACTTTAAGAAATATAGAAGCAGAGTAATTTTTCGAAAAAATGAATTAAATACAAAGACTTTATTATAAACAGCAGATGATATATATAAAGAATAAAAAAATAAAATGCAAGGTTTTAATTTTAATTATTATTTTGTAATTCGCCAATTGAAAGATTTATTTAGGACGAAAGATTAGATAATTTACTTTGTGATAAATATTTGGTAATTGGTATTTTGATAATTATCAATTTATTCACATGGATGTTGTAAATGTAGTATAGAATGAAGTAAATGAAAAAATAAAATATCAAATCAATTATTTATTAATGGTTCCTTCTAAAAGTAGTAATAGTAATTCTTGTAACGCTTTTCCATATTTCTCCTGATAATCTGCGATTTTGAAATTCGAGACTTGAAATGATAAATTCAGTGCAGTTACAGTAACGGAAACATGGATTTTCTAAAACATTAACTGAATTTTTTTGGGAATGATGAGATCAAAATCAAAGGGTAAAACATCATAACGAGCCATTTTTGCTAGCTGACTTAAAAACAACAAATTTTTATTATTCAAAATGTCAGGCAGGGTTAAACAAAGCGAAACTTGACTGGAAATCGTGTTTCGCTTTAGATATTTTTTGCGCAGTGTCTACCGTTGTCTACTGTTAGGTTTTCGTCTTGTTCTGACGTTCCAGTTGATTCGAAAAACTGATTGCCTTGTCTTGGGAGCCTTTACCTTAGATCGTCAAGACTTGTCACACAACGTGTTAATATATTGTGTTCTGGCACTTTTCACGATTATTTTATTCATATTGGTCAATTTAACGATCAATAAACAAACAACATATACATATTTTTTGATTTTTGACTTGAGAGATAATGGATAAGAAAAGTAATTTATTTTGTTGTTTTTCCTTTCGGAGCAAACAAATAAAATCCATTGATTAAAGAAAGTTTTCATTTCTGCCAATTCACAAATCAATTTACCTCTTGAATATTTTTTATTCGCTTGTATTTATTTAAGGATGAGTTTATCAATGGGTAAATGTAAGTATAACAATAACCGCACCCTCCAGAGATTTAGAGCAAAACTTGATGATGAATTAACTATTCACGTTACGATGGTTATCATAAAACTAACAATGCTGTCACAAGTATAAGTTATTTTTCAAATTCAACAAGTTTAACTATTATTAAATATAAAACTCCAAGGGAAGAGATAATCGATAATTTTCGTTCCAAGAAAAAAAAAACAACTTCTACAACATCCGACACCATTAACTTCAAATGTAGTAAGTACTGAGACAGCGGAAAATACAACAATGATTGATAGTAACAATCAAAGTAACACATTTATTTAATTATATTAAATAATGATAATTTATATATTGATTGTCAATGCTAAATGAGAAAACCGAGGTATTTTTTATTAAATAGAAATAATAACACAATCAGATACCTGGTTGCTTTTTATTTTTTTAAAAAATTTATATTACAATGCAATGCTTCAAAATAATATTATATTTATTTAATAATTTTTAAAAAATAATAAATGCTTAAAAGAAGGATATTGCAAATTTATTATGTCAAATTATGTTAAATATTTATTTTCTGTTCTAGGATCTTCGTCGTATAGTTCCAAGATAATTGCTTCTATGATAAGAATCTCATCTAAAAATGCAAAAACAATGTGAGCATGTGATAAAGAATGTTATCATGCAAAGATAATTAAATTTTTGTTTAAACAAATAGAAATACTAAGCAGTAATAAAGTCAATTAAATAACATTATAATATTATTTATTGAAAGTGATCTTTTCATGTACCTCTCTTATCTATTCCTTTTAAAAAAAGACTAATCATTTAATAATAAATATAATAATAATGATAACTCTTGGCCGTCACCATTGATCCTTTTTTTAAGAAATAAATAACCAATGAATTGTTTAATGATAAGTACAAAGTAGTATGTATACCTCTTCTAATATTTGATAGGTATTCGTGTAACAACTCACCATTGATTTTTTTTTTAAAAGAAAATAAAAAATTAACAATTTAATTATGAATACAATGTAGTATGCATACATCTTCTAATTTTTTTTCTTTTTCTCCTTGACAGTCATGTAACAGTCTTTGGAGCAATCATTAAACCTTTTTTTTAAAAAAACCAACTAATTATTTAATACTTAATCAGTTATAAGTTAATATGATTATTGTAGAATCACACAGTATTATTGTTCTTGCAAAATGCATAATGATTTAAACTTTAATGGTCAAAATTATAATTGATAAAATAGTGGTAATGATTAATAATTTTGTTAATGATATATACTGTTTGGATAATTGTGAATCCAAAAAATTGGGAATAATAAAATTATTTAATAAAAATTTATTTACTAACGATTTCGATGAAGAAATACAATTATTTCATCATGGTAATTGGCCCATTCTTCTTCAACGAGATGAAAATTTATTGTTATTAGAATCAACCCTTGGAACCATGCATCAAATGAGTTTTGAATATAAACTCTAAAAGGGATGCCTGGGCTAATAATAAGAAACAGAAATATTAAGATTTCCGGTCCAAACTATTTTTGAAAAAAAAAGTAGCTTTGATAAATGTTTTTTAACATGAAAAAACTATATAAATCAACCTATTTTAATTTATAATTTCGGCTATTAATAAAAAATAGATTGGGCCTATAAAAAATTAAATTTTGCCCAGTGCTTTGGCAATTTCGGCTACTAATACTAGGAAAGATGCATGGGAAAGACGAGAAATATTATATGGACTGCGAGGCCGTTTTCTACGAGCAAGTGATTCAATAGATCTTATATGGACCATCTAAAGTAGAAAAGAAGATTAGTCATGTAATCAAGAAGCAAGCAATTTACCTCTTTATTTATACAGAAGAATAAACGCAGAAAATTATAAGAAATTAAAATTTGACACCTTCCACAATCATGCCTGCGTACCTGGTACACCTACTCAGAGGGATAAGCATTGCCATCGCACTACAGCAATCTCATTAAATTTCAATGATCATGGAAAACCACATAACATGGAAAACAAACTTGCATTTATATAATAGTAGTTAGTAAGTAGTAATAGTAGCGTAGTTACAGTATTTGTTGTTGTTAATTTTATTAATATTTTGCTAGCACGAGGCTAGTATTAACATTGATATAATAACATAGCACATATAAATTGTAATAGAATTCTTTTACGAAAAAAATTTCTTCCCTACCCACTTTTAAATGCTGGAACACCAAAGCAAATCACGTGTGTTTAACTTCAATGTATTATGGTCAGATGAAGCTACCAAGTATCCTACTACATGGTTATCTGCTTTAAAAAATGAGATGCCAGTACTTTCTGAACTTGCTGCTTCATCATCATCATCATCATCATCATCATCACCACCACCATCATCAGCAGAAAGAAATTGGAGACGTTTTGGCTTTGTTCATAGACTAACTGACGACAGAGGTTTAAGTTGGTTTATATACATATATTCAAATTTTCGTTTGAATGACAAATTTACAAATGATAATGTAGATATTTGGTAGATTGAGAATGAAGATAAAAATGATAATTGAAAATGATGAAAGTGAATTTGAGAATGAATATTTGGATTATATTATAAAAAAATTCATAATACGTTATATTCTATTACTAGTGCCGTTAAGATCCAATTAATTAATAAATAAATTAGTTAGGATCCGATTAATACTAATACAGTCAACCTCGTCACAGCGGATTTCTTGTTACAACGGATTTAAATGTTGGCCCTTTTTTTATTAATATTAATATTAATTAAAAATGTTTGTAAATAAATTTATTCCATAACGTTAACGGATTTTTGATGGAATGGATACTAGTCTCATCACAGCGGATTCACGTGAGATGTAAATTATGAAATTTATCCAAATTACCAAAATTGATAAAATAAAATAAATAACCAAAGGCCAGTATTAAAATAAAGCAATAAAACAAACAGTTTTATCCAAAGATTTATTAGTAACAAATTTTCTAAAATAAACCAATACAAACAATTGATAGACTATTTGTCCAAATGTTTGCGAGTAACAACTTTTTCCAAGTTTCTAAATTAAATCAATAAACAAACAATTCATAGGTTATTTGTTCAAATGTTTGCGAGTAACAGCCTTTTCCAAGTTTCAATAAATCAATAATTTGATAGATTATTTGTCCAAATTTTTTGCGAGTAACAAAATACTAAAATATATTAATAAACTGATGGATTATTTATCCGAATGTATGCAAGTAACAAAATTTTCCAAGTTTCTAAAATAAAATAATTGATAATAAAGTCAATTAGATTATTATTACAATGGGCAAATCAGTGAGGATGCTCAACATCTCAGCCTAAAGCCCTATCCCGATTGGTTTTTTTTGCAAACTGAAATATTAATAAAAATTATTTGCCAATCACCAATTTTGCCACAGCGGATTTCTCGTCACAACGGATTTTTTTGGCTGATACCATCAATCCGCTGTGGCTGTAATTAGTCAATATACAATTAATAATGAATGGGTTAAGATTTAATTAATATAACTAATTAAAATCCAAAGCTCAAATAAATTTAATTTTTATTATTGTAATATAAAAAATACAATTTTTGATTCAATAATGGAAATAAAAGTTATACACAGAATTAATTATTTAAACTTCAACAAGCAATAATGAAAAGTTTAGAATATCTCATTTTATAATCGGACATACAATAAAGCAGAATCAAACAAATTTTCTTGGGTTGTGGCCTTGTCGAACACTTTGTCGAAATTATAAATTTTTCCATTGTCGGTTATAATGCTTCGATTTGTAGTCTTTATTGCTACAGGTGATGATGTTTCCCTTTCTAAAATATCTTGAAATTTTTTTTTTCGATGAACAAAAAGAATATTAAGCAATAATGTTTAAAAAATTATTGTCAAATAATGCTGATAGTTTTATCCTTTGTAAAACTCACCTACACCTTACTACCACCTTAATAAGCTCTCCACCAATGACGACGAGTGGCGATAACCGCCATTCTGTCTTGATCTATTTGTCTTCTTATGCGATCTTTTTTTGGTGCTATGATTTAATAATAAAATTAATTTTGAAAATATTTTATAAAGAATTTCTTGATTCGCGGCCTTGTCAAATACTTTGTCGAAATTATAAATTTTTCCATTGTCGGTTATAATGCTTCGACTTGTAGTCTTTATTGCTACAGGTGATGATGTTTCCCTTTCTAAAACATCTCTTTTAATTTGAAATTTTTTTTTCGAAGAACAAAAAAAATATTAAGCAATAATGTTTAAAAAATTATTGACAAATAATGCTGATAGTTTTATCCTTTGTAAAACTCACCTACACCTTACTACTGACACAATAATCTCCATTAATGACGACGAGTGGCGATAACCGCCATTATGTCTTGATATATCAGCTCTTCATTCGTCCTGACATTATCAATATGATATAAAAAAAAATAAAATAGGATAGAATGATCAATAATCACTACCACCATTTTTTTTTTTTTAATAATAACGACGAGACCATTCTTGTGATGAATACTTACTCGCATATTTCCGATCTGTTTTGATCAAGGTTTCTCCTTGAACGATCTTTTTTAAGTGGCATTTTGTTATAAAAGTTAATTTAAAAAAGATTTTAATAATAAAATTTTTGAATTTTAAAATATTTTTTTAATAATACAATCAATCCCCTCTAAGTGCACTCTCATTAGAAACATATCACTATTTCTCATGGACGTGCATTTAGAGAGGGGAACTTAGAGGGAGTTATAATATAATTTTCAAATTTGAAAAGATTTTTAATAATAATAATAATAATAATAATAATAATAATATAATTTTCAATTTTGAAAATTTTTTTTTTGATAAGAGACCATTACCCACACTCACACACTCTTTATATATGAAAATTTATTTTATATTGTGGTAAACAAAAAAAAAATACGTCAGAATTGTTTTATTTTGATGTAATCATTGCATGTTTCAGTATTCAATCAATAAACTGGTTTATTATTTGTCGGCGTTTAAATAACTAACTAATTTCACATGAAGATTTCTATTTTTATTACTGTAATATAAAAAAATTCTGTAATAAAACATACAATAACATGTTTTTTTATCGCGCATTCCAGTGACATCAACAAGATCATTGATGTGTGTTCAGTAATTATGACGCCACTTGATGTTGCCGTAATGATCTTTTTGTTCAATTAACCTATTATTAAGAGGTGATGGATATTACTCTTTTAAAATCACTTATTTAGAACAAGACAGACAGATATCCAGAAATTAGTGTTTCTTGAGGAATACAAGCACTTTGTATATAATTAATTTGTTCTCAACTAGACATACATAAATGATGCATTAGAACCAAAGTTGAGAGACGAAAATATTTTGTAGTGTAAAAAAATGTTTAGTCAAATGGGGCACGTGCAACAAAATATGACGAAAGGTGACGAAATTCAATTTAGTTACACATTTTTTTTATGTTTCTGTTTCACATTTATTAATAGACTTGGTTTTTCATTACACAGTCTAATATGACCTCATCAAATCTTCATTACTAGTGAATTGTATAAATAAATAATATGAATTTGAAAATAAATATAAATAGATATATTAAATAACATTACACTATCTTGTAAATATAAAATATTTAAATACGTTTTTTTTAATTATATTCCATTATTGTTATTTATAAAATTCTTATTTTTAAATGTATCATAAAAAAAACAAAATATAATCCACTATATGATCTTTGTACTATTGGTAAAAGTAATTAATTATGCATCAGATGGTATAGTTGGCTCGGTCTAAAGACCTCCTAAGTTTTGCATAAATTTTAAAAGTATAGAAGTCACTTTCTGTCCTATCTTTTAAAAAAATAACGTTATTAGTTGATAGAATAGGTCTTTAGTTTTAATGTAATAATGAGATATTCTCAAAAAAATCATTTGTTGTAGAGTTCTATTCTTTTTTAGAACATGTACTTTACTATGTTCACGAGAAATTTGCCGCTAGGATCATTACTAAATTTAGACCAAACTACAAAAATCATTTCTAAATTTAGACTAATACATGACCATCATATCTAAATTTGGCAGTACGAAATAAATTTTTAAACCCAAAATCACGTGAAGTCCTATTTTCGAAAATTTTTATTGCATTTTTGAACAAATTACAAAATTGCTATTTTTGAAATTTGGCCACGTGGCGCAGAAATAGGAGGTCTTTAGACCGAGCCAACCATACCATAAAGTCTTGAAAGGTAACACGAAATAATTTCACACATAACAATAAATAAATATATTCTTTGTTTCTTTCTATATACATGAGCAGTATAATTCACCACTGTCAAGTGACCAAAACTAGCAAATTGTATGTTAATTATTCAAAGCTGACCCACAAGAGTTAAAATGAAATGTCCGTCCGAATTTGATATTATTTATATAATTTGAGAAATGATGTTGGTTACTCTTTTTTCTTCCCCTCTTCGTTTTTCATCTCCTTTTTGATTCGTTTGGTAACCAACGCACAAATTGTATCTCGTATGGTCCTAAACTACAGTATTAGGGTGATGCACTTTTCTGTTTTTTTTTTGATAATTGTTGAGCTTGGAGGAAAAGAACGTAAGTTATTGTCATCTATTCTTATATGCACACGGAAGAAGATAGCAGAGAAAATCAAGCACAAGTTAAAAGACTAGCAAGAGAAAAAACGGAAGGCTATCAGGTATCATTGAGTTTTACGACTTTGTAAAGAAAATAAGTACATTCATTGATCTATAAATGAAAATTTCTTCCCCAAAATTCAAGCCTAACAAAAGTTGATTTTCAACATCAACATCAACATTAACATGTCGTGTTGACATCTCTCTTCCTTTCACATCCACATCATGATCAATAGAGAATATTTATCACAACGTAACCACGTGAAACTGCAAATTCCTTTTTATGGACAAAATTATTTTAAAAATCCAAAAATCAACAATAGATTGAATGTTTTTTAATTTTTATTTTTATTTTTATTTTTTAACATTAAGTTAAGTTTGGATGGAAGGTCTGTGTTCAGTTCGTTATGAAAAAACTTGTCAATATTGACCAAA
>CAUDNR010000324.1:58681-93060 GCA_958430865.1 Entrophospora sp. SA101
TTATTGTTGCACTTCTGAGCATAACTTTCAAATTTAAAAAATCTATGAAAAGAAAATTTGAGACAAATTTTTTTTTTTTAGATTAATAGACTCCCCTTTTAAAGCTGAATTGAATGGTGGTAAATTTTTTTAAAATCCAATGTGTGGATCACATAATATTTCAAAATTTTTAACTTTTGAGTATAGATGATCGATCCGCACTGTATATATAAATTTTAAAATTGACACATTTTGAAATTTGGTCACGAGGCGCAGTCAATGGTATTTAAGAGATTCCACACCATAATTCGTAATATTAATATTAATATATTCGAATTAAAAAAATTTATTCGAATTATTCATTTTATCCATATAAACAGTAGTAGTTATATTTATAATCTATATTACTACTACTATGGTTGCTAGTACTATAACTTAAGAAAAATGTCAGCTACTACTATTTATTATTATCACTATACTATATTCAAGGACTAAAGAAAAATAGATTGATAAAGAAAAAAAATTTTATTTTATTCGAATAATAATAATAATAATAATAATAATAATAATAATAATAATAATAATAATAATAATAAACTTATAATTATTATTCGAAAACATACTATTACTGTGTCAATTTTATTTGATTATGTAAATTGCATAAAAATCATCGTCCCTGTATATAGGACGATCAAAAATCCTTTTCAAATGTTACCACATGAATATTTTTATTTTATATTAATATGTAAAAATAATCTGGTTTGAATCCGGTTGCTATAATAATAGTAATTTCATCAGATTTTTCAAAATGAATCAGTTCTAGACCTTAAAACTTTAGTTTTTGACGAGTAGGTAGTATGCTACGTGGAAAGACTATTTATATGTATTTTAATTTTAATTGATAACCTTTGCCAATATTTGAATTTTTGCTTTGCTAGCAAGTAATACTTGAATCTCTTATCGGATCAAATGAAAATTTGCCCTATTGACCGAAAGTTCAATCGCATTTATTAATTTATTTCTCGCTAATAAAAACCTAAATTACAATTTGGCTGTGTTTCTTCTAAATGAAAATCTTAATAAATTAATTCATTTACAATTGGAAACTATTTACCTTTTTTAGTATGCTTTTTCTGGTAGACGGTTCTTTATAATGCAAGGTTTACTTTGTTTTTTTCACACACAATCAAAAATGATATTTTTGGAAATAAACACACGACTACAACCATGACTATCATCATCACCACTATCACCATCGCCACCACCATCACCACCACGATTCTCCTCTCTTAATTCATTAATATAAGGTAGTAAATTTTCTGCAAGAAGTTTATTATAACCAATTGCATTTAATTTACCTTCAACTAATACTAATGGACCCATTTTTTCTCTTGTAAAACATCCCCAAACCATAATTCCATCAGATTTTTTTACTGTTGGACTTAAATTTTCTTTATTATATTTTTCTCCTGGCTTCCTCCAGACCCAATCATTTGAATCGTTTTGAAACAACTCAAATCTACTTTCATCACTAAATATTATTTTATCCCATTCATTACGACTCCAATTTTTTCTTGCATGGCACCAGTATAACCTTTTTTTCCTATTTACATCAGAAACAAGAGGTTTTTTGACAGCTTTTCTTCCATAAACATTTTTAGAATGTAATGTTCGTCTGATAGTTTTCTCACTTGTTACAATGTTTAATTCTTCAAGACTCTTGACTAATTTAAGAGCAGTTGTTTTAGTATCCTTTTTTACTGCTTTCATAAGTTGTCTTTCATCACGCTCTGATAACTTTTTAGGTCTGCCAGGTCTAAGAACTGCAGTTGTTTTATTTTTTGAAAAATAATCATTGGCAACCTTTTCAACTGCACTTTTGGATCTATTTAATATACGAGCTATTTCTCTATAAGAAAAATTGGCTTTTTTTAAACCAACGATTTCTCCACGTTCAAATTCGGATAATTGAGTAGCTTTGGGCATTTTAAGTTTTCTTTAAAAAAAATGAAATGGTTAAAGTTTACTTTAAATGAATTATCTAATTTGGGATTTTTTTAAAAGATCTTCAAAATTAACTCGTTTGAGAATTTTGTATGACATCTTGGCAATTAATTTACCAAATGATCTAGAACTTTGGATATAACTAGATTCAAACATAAGACGCATTTTTCACTTATACCGCAAAGGTCGTTAGAACTCGACATTGTGGTCAATTTTCGAGTTAAAGATTTTTTTGAAAATTCCGAAAAATTCATTTTTATTTTTTAAGGTTCGTAAAACAACAAGTTGTTGTTTATATGCAGCGAAACTTCAGTATGTTATACTATTTGATATGAAGATGAATTTTTACTTAATAAGCAAATGCGGTTAGGTTAATAAAATTTTTATTTTTTTTCATGTTTCTTTATTCAATTATTTCCGATGATCTGCAAGTGTCCTTATATTTATGACCAGGAAGTGTATATATATTTTTATTTTTTTTTTTTGAGTAATAATTGGTAATGTTTAATTTTTCATTTAGGAATTGTTTAAAGCTTTATAAAAAGAATCGAAACCAAATTTGCTTGTTCTTTGTATTATTAGAATAACAATTCGTGTATTTCTAAAGAAATCATGTTATAATAAATATCAAGAGGGATTGACGAGAAATAATAATAATAGTAAAATTGTTTTATTATTAGAATCTATTAATAAATAAAATAATTACTAATGTCCCATCTTGTGATCTTATTTAATATATTTCTATTTCCTTCAATCAACAATTTACTTCTTGAACTTACAATTTGTTTTGTATAACTTGATCGTACTCTACAGCAACCTTCTGGGCCACTCAAGAAATAATTTGAATTTATACAAACTAATTTATCTAATATTCCTTGTACACCTGGACCATTTAATTCCTTAACTAAAGGATTTCTTTTATTTTTCTTTTCTTTTCCAATATATTTTAAATAATCAAAAGCATTTAAAGATTTCCAAGTTTTGATGTCTATTGCAGAGCTTAGTATTTCCAATGCTTTAATGTGATAAAATGTAATATTATGAAAAGTGCTAGATTGTGCTTTGTTATCAACACTCTGAAAATTTATACTTAAACTACCATTCTTCTCGCAAGTTATGGGAACATCAGTTGCCAAATAAACATTTTTTATTCCAGTGTTTTTTCTTATTCCTTGTATTTTTTTAACTAATTTTCTGGCACAATTTGGTAGATTCTCCTGCAATGCTCCTTCCATCCTCCAATGTATCGCAATATATGATGATTCAAGCCGATTAGCAATTTTTGAAGCTTCATTAATTATATGCTCTGCGTAAGGAATTGGTTCGTACGTGCCTGGAAACATTGTTTGTTTCAGTATAGAATGAATTAATAGTATTTGTGAATCGGAATTTAAATCTTTAATCATGAATTTAGAAAATTCTTTGCGTCCCTTTACTGATTTTAGAAATCCATCATTTAAAATACGAATTTTTTTAATTTTTTCTATGTTCATTTTGAATTTGTATAAAATTTTATTACTATGACGATTAATAAAATACATCTGTTTTTTATAATAATAATTGGAAGAATTGTTTGCAATTACAAAACTTTCATAGTGTTTATTTTGTTTATTTTGCTGTTGTGGCCTTTCTTCAGTAAGTAAAATGTGTTCAGCAGTAATTTTTTTATAATTTGGTTGCTTTTTAATCCATGATTTGTATTCTTCTTGAGGAACAAATTTTGCATTTGGAAACATTTTTTTCAATAAATTAAAATCATAATAGAAAGTTGGGGAAAGTGGTAAAGATGCTGCGAATCTTGATGAGCCAACATTTGATATCACTAGGATACGATCTAAAGATTCAGCCAATTGAATGAATGACCTTATGTGTGAATTGGCTTTAGTTTCTTGCTCTGGTAGAATATATGGGAATAAGAATTTACATTTATCATTGCAATCTTCTAATATTGATGATGATGATGGTGATGATGTTGATGATGGTGATGATGTTGATGATGGTGATGATGATGATGATATTTCTTCGACTTTTTCGGTATTATTTTCAAATATATATTTGTATAATGAGAAAGAATATATTACTGCAAGTAATATTAAAAATTTTTTAAATATATAAACGGTTTTTTTTGTATCTATTTGTCTGTACATTTTATTTTATTCAAAGTTATTGTTGTTTAATAATAATAATTTTTTAAAATTAATTTACAAGTATATATAATAATTTATATATGCTTTTTATTTATTAATTATTGGGTATTGTTTGTTTGTTTGCTTAAAAGTTCGTGGATTTTAAATTAGTCAATCAGAATTTTGTTATTATTATTATTATTGCAGATCAGTCAATCACGGATGCATGGGATACGAACCAATTAATGATGATATATTAATATATGAAATATTGATGGTGGTGGTGATATAAAAAGGAATTTGAAAGTTTGAAATTGGAAGAAGAAAACCTACGCAAAAAAAAACTTACACGCCAAATTTATCTCTATATATACTTAATTTCGCCCAATATTGACAATTATTATTATTATTTATTAGTTTTCTTGAAATCATATTAATTCGATGTAACTTGCTAATAAAGTTTGAAAAAAAAAATATCAAATTTTTAATGTTACACGATATAATAAAATAAATGGATTAGTAAACTCAAAGAATTGCAGAAATTTATTTAACTAAAATAGATAACTTTTTTTTTTAATAAAGAATATAAAAAAAAACATTTTTTTTCATTTACCTCGCATTTTTTGTTTGTATGCAGAATCATATTTTTTTATTTTTTTTTGAATTTCTTTTTTGAAAATTTAAAGTTTTATTGTTGTAAATAACTAATAGCTTCTTCTCTCTTCTATGCTGAGCTCGTTGTTGAGTTCATAAAAGAGAGGCAGTTAGTAAAAAATCGCTGTTTTTTCAACCCTATTTTTTGGGAAGGAATTTTTTGTTTTTTCTTGGCGATGAATTTCTGAAATTAATCCACATGATGAAACATCATTTTACTGCTTATCCTTGTCTGCATAACAAAGTCTTTTTCCTCAAAATTGTTTATTATTTAGGTTAGTTAGGAAATTGAAACTATAAAATTTAATATTTTTATAATAATTATAATAATAAGATAATAGTTACGACACCTTTTGTAGTGTCACTGAGACTTGCAGAGAATGAATTCCAAAATATCTTCTTTGAAGCCTTCTACACCAATGATGATAATAATAACAACATGATCTCAGAAATCTCTAAATCGACTATTTCTTTATTCGACAATAATTTAAATTGATAATTTAACTAGTACTATGCAAGAAATAAATTCAAAATATTGTTATTGCACAAATCGCATTTGTATTTTTATTTAGCCTTGTCGAAGGCCAGAAATCTTTTCCTATAGAATTTCTATATTTGTTATTATTCAAATAACCCAACCATTCAATGTAACTTAAATATCCAAAATTACAGATAATTCAAATAATAATCTTTATCAGTTTTTTTTGGACCGTCCCAATCTTTAAATAGGTCAATAAATATAAAAAAAGGAAATAAATCGATCACAAGTAAATAAAAGGGACTCCACAAAAGCCATTGAGCTTTGTATTATTTACAGTTATCCGGTGCCATTAAATGTGCTTACAGATTCGTCTAGGTGCAATAAGCGAGAACCAAAATAAATTCATAAACTAATCAAAAGTAGCTAAAAATTTATAATTTTTAAATAATCTATCTTAACTGAAATGATACCATTATTTAACAAGAATTAGAAAATAGTAAAAAGTTTTCATTATTATATATCTCTTAAACAGTCAAAGTATCCTTTAAATGGTAACACAAATTAAAGTTTTGATCATTCTTATTATTATTATTATTGGTCAATTTAATGATCAGCAAAGTAAAAACAGTCAATCGACCAACTTTTAAAGAAGATTTTACAAAAACCACAAGGACAATAACCGAATTTTTATTCACATATCAATCAGCTGAATCTCAAAGATCATTTTCGTATTAGGAAATAATACCTTTAGAAAACGTTTTTTATAACAGAAAAAAATTTCGGCTATCAATAGCCGAAAACCGTTTAAGCCATGGTGATGATCATGATCGACAAAAAAATTATACATGCGGAAATTGTTGTAATATTTGGTTGTATTAGTTTTTCCATTTTTCTTTAAATGTTTAAATTCTTTATAATATATTGACTTTATTATCAATTGTTTATTTTTAGAAACTTGGAAATTTTGTTACTTGCGCACATTCGGATAAATAATCTATCAATTGTTTGTTAGAAACTTGGAAAAGGTTTTTACTCGCAAACATTTGGACAAATAAACCTATCAATTGTTTGTTTATTGTTTATTTTAGAAACTTGGATCCATTTAGTAAAATCATCAAATGATTATTTAATGTATCAAGATTCATTTTGTTCCTTAATTTATTCTTAATCAACTTTGTCTGGGAAAATATTCTTTCCACATTAGCATTTGAAAGAGGTATAATAAGAGATATTTTAACTAAAAGGGATATATTTGGGTAATTAAATGAAAAGTCTTTATCTGTGTTAAAAATGGAATTTGTTACTCGCTAACATTCAGACAAATAATCTATCAATTGTTTGTATTAGTTTATTTTGAAATTTTGTTACTCATTGTTTGTTTTATTTGTTTTATTGCTTTATTTTAATACTGGCCTTTGATTAAAAATAATCCATTACTACTATTTTATTTTATCAATTTTGGTAATTTCTTAATTTATAGCCGCTGTGATGAGACTAGTAGCCATATAAAAAGGCCCCCATCAAAAATCCGCCGTTAACGTTGTGGAACAAATTTATTAATAAAATCTGTTATGACAAACATCTTTACTTAATAAAAAAAGGGGCCAATATTTAAATCCGTTGTAACAAGGAATCCGCTGTGGCGAGGTCTGTTGTGACGAGGTTTGACTGTAATGATAAAATAAAAAGATAAATAACTATAACGAATAAATTTATAGTGGAGGTTAAATTAGTCATTCACCTTTACTATTATTACTAGAGTCTAATGTTTATTAATTAATTAAAAAATATTGTTAATAATGGATAGTAATTTCCAATTAGTTAAAAATGAAATTCTTATTCACCTTTGTTTATATAATATTTAGAGAAAAGGGCTAAAATCAAGATTATTTAACGAACTATCATTACTTGTATAACTTTTTAAGGCTTTAGACTTGGCAATCTCTTCATCTAATATTCTACTTGTATGATATGCATCTGGATGTGATTGGTGTACTTGTTGCGAACTACTACCACCACCATTATTAAAATCCATTTCAAGCTTTTCAATTTTAGAAAATTTAATTAAACTATTATTTTATTATTAATTTTCAAACTTTCAGTTATATGTATTCCTTCAACTTATTAGCAACAAATTCATTAAGCTCTTCACTAGTTGGTCTTTTTTATGGATCCACATCCAACACTTCTGCATCATTTGAGCATAGTAGTCAGGCATTTCAGGTAATATTGGTGGTCATAAACATATCAAACATCAAACAGATATCAGATTCTTTTGTGTTATTTTTGCCTCTAGGTAGCTCAGGTGCAACTCATGATACAATTCCATAGACTTTATCTGATGATTTTCATCAAACTGGTCCACATAATCCCTAAATCTGTGATATAACAACCATCCGCCTCCTTGCAATGATATATTACCACTATGGATTAAATCTTTTTCATATATATCATTTAATGCATCACATAAATATCTGAAAATTGTAATTCTATCTTTTAATGCTAGGGCCGTTCAAATTTAATTATTTGTTTAACATCCCCCCAGATTTTCAAACAATTATAAAACACGTGATTTTCATGTGTAACAAAGTATTGAGAAACACTTTTTCTGCCGATCACTCCAGGCTTTTCATTGGTTTTATTTTGTTTGTTTAAATTTCTCCCCTTCTCCTCCCTCTTAATTTTCAAAAAAAGAATGTCAAACAAATAATTAAATTTGAATAGCCTAAATTTAATATATTTTTGCAAATAATCCTTAAATTTCCTTCTGGAACATAAGTTAAAAAATATTGCATAATTTCCATTATCAAGGAATTTAATTATACCAAAGCAATTGACAATCATCCCTGATCTAATTTTACAATAATTCATTGCCTGAGATTAATATAAAACCAATTAGTATTGTATAATACAACATGGTTTTAATTAACAACTACCAACCTCATCAAAAAAGCCTTTTCCTGAGGTCTGATTCATTTCATCAACACGCATTTTGTTGACAGTTCATTTCGTCAACAGTTCATATGGTTTTAGCGTAATATATGCATTGGTTATAATTATTAATGTTGTTAATCCTGATTGAATCTAGGAATCATGATTTCAGAAGCATCAGGAAATTTAGATAAAAAGAAATTTGGATACTAATTAGTTTGCAAGCATATTAATGACTGAATTTCATGCATCTTGAAATGAATCATCATCAGAGAAATAAAAATTTTGATTCAAATGAAATCTCAATACTATTCATTAGCATATTGTCAATTTTTCTGATTCACACTATTAAAAACAATAATTATCATCAATTATTATAGTCACCAAAATAGTCAGTGATATGAACTGTTGATGAAATGTGTGTCGATGAAATGAACTGTCAATGAAATGTGTATCAATGAAGTAAACACGACCAAATTAAAAAAAAACCTATATTACCATACAAATGGGAATGTAAAAATAAAATTTCACCTGTGTATGGTATTTCTTAACCACTATCCATTGT
Organism: Entrophospora sp. SA101; assembly: GCA_958430865.1. Taxonomy (NCBI): domain Eukaryota; kingdom Fungi; phylum Glomeromycota; class Glomeromycetes; order Entrophosporales; family Entrophosporaceae; genus Entrophospora; species Entrophospora sp. SA101. The sequence goes on from CAUDNR010000324.1 coordinate 67,422, forward strand.
TAATGTGAATTTACAGTCCTCATTAGTATTACAGTAATGTTCAAAACAATACTAACAATTCTGATTAAACCTTTAAACTTTACTTCTAATATAACCGTCAGATTTAATTTCTAAAATGCCTGACCTACTACCCAAAATATGCCGCGTTTACGGATGATCATTCATGGAAAAATATTATGGTTGGCGACCTCCTATTGCTGCGCTGCGCGCTCAATTGCGATTTTGTGATTCGTTCAAAATGCAATAAAAAGTCATCACGTGACTTTAATTAAAAAATTAATTTTCAAATTAATAAAAATAATTATGTAACCAGAATATTTTATTCGAATTTTTGAACGGGATAAATAAATTTTATTATACATATTGTCAAATTAATTTGGCTTTGATTCAATCCCAAAATCTCAATTTTTAATTGCGTCTGATTCAATTATTTAATATTTTTCATATGACTAAATATCTCCATTTTTTGAATTAATATCTGAAAATCAAAATGAAAAATGAAAAATCGTTGGAATTATCAGAAGTATACAAATATTTAGATCTTTGATTGACTCCATTAGCAATCCATGAATTTGGCAGGTATGAGAAAAACTGGATTTTTAATTCTTTCAATATCAGCTACATCTATGAAATTTGAAGACATTTTAGTGACCTTTGTAATCAAATAACTGCAGAAAAAAACAAGAACCAAGTTCTATAGTTGTTAATAATTTTATATTTAAAAAAAGATGATATTTATTGTAATAATTAGATAATTGTATTTATAAAGATTAAATTGACAAATAAAAATGAATCGATTAACTATATAAGGCATCCTTAACCAGTTAACTGAGATTTTCACAGTTAACCAGCCAAAGAATTTTTGCATGGTGCCAATCTCTTGTTAAAATTTGAATTATATTTTAATTCTTGCATAAGAATTCTATCTTTGATCGAATCTTTGCTTTTATAAATAGCTTTCTATACACCACATTATTCAATTATTCAAAAACCTTAAACGTCATTTATAATTATATATAATTAAAGTTGTTAAATAAATTTTTAAAGATTCTTTTTCCAGCATACAAATTTTGTAATCTAATTCTTTCATTCTTTAAATGCGCCTGATCTGATGACTACAATAATAAATAATAATAGCAATTATTATTATTATTATTATTATTTTATTATTGATATTGATTTATTATGAAAAGAGAAAAACATTTAATGGTATATTTTACCTGACCGATTGGTAAATTTATAGTTATTGCATTGAATCTTTTTTCTAACCAGCTTACTGCTGGAATTGATCCGCCTTCTCTTATATATAATGGTTTTATGCCCCATTCCTATATGTTGAAAATTCGTTACAGATTATAAATTATAATAATTACTAATTATTAATTATCAATAGATTGTAGTTTCAAAATATTATTTATTTATTACTTGTTCAATTGCTTCTTCAGCTGCTTTAAAATACTTATTTTCAGGATCACCTAACCACCAATCTGCCATATTATTTATAGTAATCTATTATTATGATATTAATTGAAATTAAAATAGATTTATTATATTAATTATAAATCTAATCATTATAGAATCCCTTACCTTTAAACAATTATCAGTTCTCAACTCTTCAAAATTTTCATTTACATATATTTGAAAATTTTTAATTATGTCATTTATATTTTGATCTGGTACAATCCTCATACTTAGTATAGCTTCTGCTTTATGTGATATGACTGTTGTATTATCAATCGGTCCACTTACATCTATCTTATGTATGGTTAGCGATGGATATCTCCATCTCAACATCAACGAATCTCTCAAATTTTTGTTTTCATTACTGAATAGTAGTTTACTCCTAATATATATATATGTAAACGTGAATATTTAAAAGTGTTACTAGGAATAATAGGAAAATAATAATACTGATAGTGGTATAGTTAAACTATTACCTATTGATTGATTTAATAATTGATTCATATATTTTTTTTTCACTTGTTGTCACTTCTCTAACTTTATCATAAAATTCTATTATTATTCAAAAAAAAAAAAAATCAGTAAATATAACTAATATGCACTGTGACACAATAATAAATTATTAAAGATTGATGAATTGATTTTCACCTGGTATCATAACCTTATTATCATTTGGTACAAGTTTCGAGAGTATTTTAATCATATCTTTTAATGGCTCAGATACTGCTCCACCCTCCATTCCAGAATGTAAATCATTTTTTGAATTAAATATCTATAATTTTGTATTATATATAACATGTTATAATCATATATACATATATAGTAAATTCTATATACAAATACGTAGATATATTTACTTCAATTTTTGCCTTGACAATTCCACGTAATCCATAAGTTAGACAAGGTGTTTCATCATCTAACCAATAAGAGTTACTATTTAAAAACAGAATGATTTAATTTAACTAAAATAATTATTGTATCATGTATATGGAGGTGTATGCATTGAAATCCAACCTAACTATTATAATATCAGCTTCACCAATTAGGTCCTATTAAGTAAACGTGTATATTTATTTAATGATGCATTTTTAATGAATAAATATATATATCTATAATTTATTATCGTTACCTTGGATTGTTCAACAGCTTCATAAAATCCTTTACTTCCATTCTCCTCTTCGCCTTCTATCAAAAAGGATACATTTGCTTCAAGCCTTTTTTCTTGTAGCAATTCACTTGCAGCAAATATTGCAGAAAGCATTGGTCCTTTATTATCAGTCACACCTTAAATACATTATATTAATAAATATTTGTATATTTGCATATGCAAACATGTCCAAAATTATATGACATTCACCTCTTCCATAAAGATAACCATCTTTACCAGACATTTTAAATGGACTTGAAGACCATTCAGTTTCATCAGCAGCAATGACATCATAATGACCATATACCAAAATATTTAATTTATTAGATTTATTTTCATTTCCAAGAAATCTGCCAAAAACCAAAGGATTCTGTCCAGGTCCTCCTGGGATCTATTTTTTTTTTTTTTGATTTAAATAAGGCACAATAATTAATAGTTAATAAAATATAAAGTTTATTACAACTACAGCTACAAATGATAATTTAAAGATATTCTACTATAGAAGAATTTGCTCCCAATTGTTCCATTATACTCTTTAAGTATTTTGCTCCACGTAAACATTCTTCTGAATATTTAGAATTTCCACTGATGGTTTGTAATGATATCCATTTTGACAACGCATAAATCATTAAGTCTATAATAAATACACATTATTTATTTATTATTATTAATATTGTTAGTAAAATAGCGAAATATTTATTTTCATTTTTTGTACCTGAACTAGGAAACTCTGATAAGTCATGGGGCTCAAGTGTTATTGTAGATGACAAGTCCCAGAACTTTTATGAAGTAATAAAAATAATATTATTGTCATCATTAAAATTGATTTTTTACTATTAAATATTTTTAATATATGTCATACCTTTATCAATTTGTCATTAGTACCAGATATCAGCCATAATTTTGTATTAGTGGTAGTGTTAGCAGAAGGTAGTGGTGACATTGTAAGTGAAAGTATTGTTGCATTATGATCATTATAAGTGTCTAGGATGTTGAATGTTTTATTCCATCTCTGAAAATACCAAATAATATGCATAGTATTGATTATTTAAATATAAACCCATTTTTCTAGTTTCTTCTCTGCATATTTTACTATATATATATATATATATTCCTATTTCCCACCCACTTTAATAGTTCCATCTGCAGATCCAGAATATAAATTATTATCATCAACAGCTAATGCCAAAACATCATCCTATTAAAAAAAATAATAATTTAATTATTAATAGTAATAATATATTATTATTATTATTAAGATAAACTTATAACTTACATTATGAGCCATTAATGATCTAATATGCTAATTTTTAAAATTAAAGAGAATAAATTCAATGAAAAATTTTATTGTTAAGATTGATTTTAACATTATTTTTTACCTGATAAGTTTCTAAATCATAAATCTAAAAAAAAAAATTTGCAAATAATTATTAAGAACAATTAAAAAAGAACAATTAAAAGAATATAATTAATGTTGTCATTAAAGTATTTACTTTGATATCTCCGCCTTGTGTACCACATATCAATAATTCATCTTGCAATGCTAATGTTAAAATACTAGCATCAGTGCTTCCCAACACTCTTAATAAGTTCATTGAACTTTTTTTAATTGACCAAATCTAAAAGTATAAATAAATAAAACCATTATTTATTTGTTGGATTTTGAAATATTCTAATTAAATCTGATCTCATTATACATACTTTAATATCTCCATCACCAGAACCTTTTTATTTACAAGTATTTTATTATAAAAAGTTAATTTTTATTATATACAAATTGCGCGCACACATGTATTTGTATATTCTATGATTCCAAAATTATGAAAAAAAAAAAACTGACCACTTATTAATATGTCACCACCTTGATTTGCACCTAATGCTAAAGCATAAACATATCCATTATGACTATTAAGATAAATCATATCATCACAAATCTCATATCTCTTTACCCCTTGTTTTTCATCCTCCATAAAGTTGATTTGCACATCTTCAATATTGCCATTACAGTTGCCGTTATTACTACTACTAGTATTCAGGAGTGAATCAAAGAATTTTGAATAATTATGAATATTTGGAAGATGTGGTGTTTGGAAAGTTTCTCTAATTGAAAGATCAAATCTCTAAAATAAATAAAAATTAATATTGATATGTACCCTCTGCCTGAATTCATAAATGAATTATAAAATGTTGAGAAATGAAAAAACCTGGATACTTGTATTTTGACAACCAATGTACAAGGTCTTTAATTTATCAGAGTAAACAACTGAAAAAATATCTCCAACATCTTGGCTTGATTGTATCACATAAAGACATTTTAAAGCATCTGCATTCCAAATCTAAATTCATTTATTTATTAAATTTTTTATAGCAAACATATTTTTTTTGCACTATAAAAAACCAAATTCTTACTCTAACTGTTCCATCACCTAAAATAAAAACAATAAATAGATTTTAAAGTTAAAGAGGTAAGCTAAAAATATATTCTTAATAAATTCTTCTATCTTTCCAACCTGATGAACTGAATAACATTGATTGATCGCTGGATAAACTTAAACACAATATGCTTCCAGTATGACCTTTCAATGCTCCTGCTTGTTGAAAATTGATTAAATCCCATACCTATAAATATCGAATAATTAAATTATTAATATAATCTTTTTTCTAATTTTTTTCTAATTTTTTTAATTTACCTGTATACAAGAACCTTGTGAACCACTAAATAAATATTTATTACTACATGCCAAAGATAATATGGAATTCTCACAAAGTTTAATAGTATGGATCGGTTTATTTAATAAAGCATTATCTGTTACTAGAAGACGATTCAAACTGCCTGAAATAAGATGAACATTTACAATTAATATTTTTATATATGTATTATAATAAATCATCATTAATAAAATGTACTCGTACGCAATGGCGTTGGACTAGGGCTTCTTGTGATAATTTCTTGATTATCTATTGATAAACAATTTGAGTCTAAATTTTCTTGCATATCAAAAAAAATTTTTATTAAAGTGACCTCCCAAAGAAATTTTTTATTAAATTAAAAAATATTTTGTGAACGTAATTTTTAAAAAGAACAAAATTATGAAAAAAAATTTATTTTAATGAGTTATCGGCATGCTTCGCATGCAAAACTATTATCGGTAGCCTGTTTTCATATATTTCATATAATTGATTAATAATCAATTTTCATTCATATTCTTGCAAAAAATTATCAAATCAATCGATGCACATTATTTTTAGAGTTTTTAAAGTGTGATATAAAAGGAGAGTGATAAACGAACTAACCTTTTTTATATCGTCACCGAAGAAATTTCTTTAAGAATCTATACCAACAAATTGTTTACTATGGGAGGCGTTGTGCGCTTTTTCATACGCGATGATGCCGTTTCTAACGTTACCTTTGAAACTGACTGTACCACGCAAATAGGGATTAAAAATGATTTTTGAAGGGAAGAAAGTTTGGAAGCAAGAATCTACACTTAGGTAGTAAAAGGAATGGTGTTCTCATTGTAGCAATATAAATAAAATGACATTATATCTATTGCATAATCTTAATAAATATTCCTAATCTAAAAACTTAGTATCTTAAGTTTACATACCACAGGGCTTGATCGTACTTTTTGAAATGTGCCCATATTCATCTTAACGATTGGATTCTGGAACCATTATCATACAATCCACCGGTAACAAATGTCAATTTTAAGATTGATTCTGTTCCTCGTGAAGGAACATAGCAAACATTTTGATGATGAAGAGGTATGCATAATTTAATTTTATGATGATGCTTGTCATAATATCGAGATTAAGACATAAAACAACTCATCCAAAAAATCCAGAAAGCAAAAAGAGAAAACTTCAAATATGAATAGCCATCTATATTTCCATGATTAACATTAATAAATCATTGATGCATTGTAACTTTGCTACTAAAGGTAATAACAATAAAATTTTGTTTACGGTCAAACCTTGTTGCAACGAATTATGATACTCGCATTACAACGAATTTTAAAATTTGCATATATAAAAATTCCTTAAGATACAGAGCATAAGAAAAAAATGTATTTAAAATTCTTTATGCCAAAATCGCTAATGCGTTTCATAGATTTGTTCGACTGTATTATGATAAATTTTTTTTAGATTTATAATAACATTAAGACCTAATGGGTAATGCCATAGATTTCACGATTGTAAAATTTATGTAAAATGCAAAATGTCATTATCGTAAACAATTCATTATATGAGTTGTGAATCAAAACTTTTCAACCAGTAATAGTAATAGTTAAAAAATATTTCCTCCGTCTACCGTGGACGATTTACGATTGAAGATAAAGGCTCCTAAAACAAATCCGCTAATATTTGTATAATAACATTGAAATGATTACAGTCAAACCTCGATAAGCCGAACTTTTGGGAATCACAAAAATAGGATCGGCTTATCAAAATTCGGTTTATGATACAAACAGGGCTGGCAGCGTAAAGGGTTAAAAACCTAATTTAGTAACAATCATCTTGACTAAACTTAACATATTAATATGACTAAATAGTTTAGTCAGTTTAGCTAAATACTCATTTGAGTTACGCAGCCCTGGATACAAAACGATTTTTATTGATTGTTCAAAATGAATTCGGCTTACAACGTTATAATATCCTCGTTTTTTTATTAGAACTTGACATGGTAAGTAGAATTGTTGGGTGATCGACCATTTTTAAACCGAATTAAAACCAGTTTATGATCATATTCGGCTTAGAAAGTTATATTTTTATTATTTTGTACAAACCATTAAGTTCGGTTTATCAAGTAAAGTAGAAATTATAATAAAATTCGGCTTAACGAAATAATTTTTATTAAATATAATTTGGTTAGCCAATTTTGCATCGTTATAAAGCGAAATCGATTTATGGTAGTTCGGTTTATCGAGGTTTGACTGTATAAACGATCATCACCTCTAAACCAAAAAAAGGCAATCTATACTAACATTCAAGAATTTATGAAAGATGCTAATAATAATAATTATGTTTATCAGCAACAGTTATTTCAAAAGAGAAATATAAATATATAGAATACATATTTACATACGAGAAATCCAAAGTATGCCTAATGAGAAAGAGGAAATAATGTAAGTTTAAATAAAAAATTCTTTCTGCTTCAAACAGATAATAAAATTGAATATTTTACATACCGCAGACCATTGGAAGTATCAAAATTTCCATTAACAAGTGGTTGGGCAAAAATCGCACATATTTTAGAACAGTGGTTTTTGCTGGAAATATTGACGAGAGTTGTTGGATAAATGCCCAAACAACGTTGGATTATTTGAAGTTGAAAGTGGAAAAGATACCAAAATTGTCAACTATACAAGGATGGATAACCTGTTGTACAGCACAGCTACGCGAGAGAATTAAAAGATTAGAACATAATTTCTCCATACCTTGTATCTTTAACATATTGTTTATATTAATAATATTGATAAAAATATAAAAAATTAATTAAAATTAATGAAAACTATTTCATCATTGTTTAAATATTATATTCGAACAAATCTTAAATTTCATATAGTAAATTTAGGCAGGAATTTAACGGTCCCTACATACAAAGGTAAAATATTTTATAAGAAAGTTTCTTTGAAAATTGATATATTGAAACTTTGGGATTCTTATCATTTATTACGGTTACAACCACGGTTTTTAAATATATAGTAGTTTTTTAGGAGTGAAGTTGGTTTTCGAGAAATTTCAACTATATAGTGACCTGCAAAAGTTTGCTACGTATTAGTATCACAAAAAAAAAAAGTTTAAAAATAAATCGGGTCTCAAAAATTAGAGTTTAATAAACATGGAGTCACAAACCTTTTTGCAGTTTTTTATTTTATTTTAAAAATTTACCAAATTTATAAATTTAATTCAAAGATTAACGTGGCTAAAAATCTTTGCAACTATTGGATATTATTAATAAACTCGCGCCACACTACGATTAAATTTGGAAAAACATGGCGTGTTAATTAGTAATTATTTTATGATTAGAAAGTTTTCTTAATTCCAACAAATTCTAAAGAAACCAGTAAGTTCTTTATAAAGTAATTAAATTTGATAATGGTGATTATTCAAAAGGAAATTCGTCTAAAAATAGAAGCAAATTGTTCTGTCCAAATATATACAAAAATACGGTTTGTTTTGTCTTTTGGCTTTCATCAAACAAAAAAGGTATAAATATGAAGTTTCGCCACTCTAGAAAAAAAAAGCAATTGGATTTAAATATATTAAATTTTCAAGCAAAAAAAAAAATCAAATATTACTACTAAACTTGGTAATATTCTTTAGATTATAATTCTAACAAAATGAACAATCCTTCAAATGATGTTAATTCTCTTAATCAGCGGTCTGTTTTTTTCATTGACGCCAGCAATCCGGAAATTGCAAATCAAACCATTTCTACTAGTAGCAGCCATCCATTCGTCAAGCCACCCTTCCCACCTGTAATTGATGTTCGTGAATTGATCACCAAACAAAATAATGGTAAATTGCCTACAAGGTCTCCAAACGCTTTTATCATTTACCGTAAAGTTTTTCTGGATACAGCTCAGGCTGATGGCTACACATTACCAATGACTGTTATTTCAGCAATGGTTTCCAAATCTTGGGAAAGTGAACCTCAATATGTTAAAGACGAATATAAGAAACTTGCAAAGGAAGCATTCAATCGTCTCAATGAGATGAACCCAAAATCGACTAAACCTAATAAAAGAGAACGTTGGAATTTTGTTTCTTTTGATCAAAAAAATAAATCTTCTAAACCTCGTCTTAACAAAAATGTCAAACAACCTGGAAACAAAAATGAAAATAGAAATAAAAATTCTAAATCATCTGTCACCATTGTTGGAAATAACGACAACAACATTAACAATACTCCAAATATCGCCAATACAGTTGATTTATCGACTTTTGATGATCATGATTATTTCAACAACAACAACATTACTCCATTGTTATCATTTTCACCTTCTTCAACAAATTCTTCGCCTAACATTTCATCTAATTACGATTTATTCATTAACAACATCGATGATAATGATAAAGACATTTTTATTCAAAATATGTTAGACACATCATCTTTTACGGCAAATCTTAATAATTCTCAAAATATTTTAAATCAATATTTAAATCCTTTCGATCAAGATATGTTATCATATACACCTTCAACAAATGATTACCAACCTTCTAGCAATTGTAGCAGCAGCAGCAGCAGCAGTAATAGTTCACCTGATATTGATAATACATATGAACAACAAAATTTTGTAAATTTGATTAATTCATTCGTCCAACCACCATCACCATCACAACCACCATCACAACCACCATCACCTTCAGAATTGGATATCTTTTCAAATATTATCGACACTAACAATAGTATTGGTAATAATATTGATAATACTGGTAACTTTCAACAATTTATAAATATTTATGAACAACAACAAAATGATTTTTCAAATTCATCATTTGACGATAATGGGCTTGGAATTTCATATCATGATAACAATAACAACAATAATAATTTATTATTTATGAATCAAGATTTATTATTAAATAACAACGACGACGAATTATTTTACGATTTTTAAAAAAAAAAAATAATTCAAAAAACAATTTAAGAATTTAAGAACATTTTAAGCTTTAAAATTAAAATATATGAAAAAAAAATTTTTTTTTTATCTCTCTCTTTTCGCACAATTATATTATTTGTAAATATTATAGATTTTAATAATTTTATATTTATGATTATGGTTTAATTAAATATGCACTGTATATACATACATATAGAAATATAGATTAATATAGAATTTAGAATAAGATTTTTTAAGGTAATAATAATGTAAATATTATAAAATTAATTTAAATAATTAATAAAAAAAAGAAAAATTACATTCCAAATAATATTTCTGTTCCAATGATTTTAGAAGATTTCGATATTTTAAGAATTATTTTTTCTTAATGAAAAAACAAAAGCCATTAATCCTTTGTTAAATTTTCTGAGTCACAAATAAATAAGCGAGCATTAAAGCACGTCAATTTAGTAATAATTTTCGAAAACGTTTTATTATTATACCCGAGTTGTTTGTTTTACAATTATTTTTTTAGTTTCACAAAAAATATATTAATATTAATATTAATATGTATTCAATATCCGCCCGCGAATACCAATTAAATATTAATCCCAAATTTTCCCATCCCATTTTAAATGTAAAAGTGGGCATCCTAGAGATAGTACAATACTAGGGACACCCAGGAGAGAGTGTGGCAAGCCAGTGACTCCTCCCAATTTAAAAAATTAGTTTAATATCACAGTGTGGATCATTTCAAATATTTAAGTTGAAAAGAATAGATATTACAATTGATCTTAGCCAAAAGGCTTGATAAGGATCAATTGTTTAATATAATTTGATATTTGTATAAAAATTTGAAAATTATGGACTTATTTATGAGTGCCAATAAAAAAATCTATTGAAATGATCATCATCCATCATCATCAAAAAAAAAAGATAATCTTACAGCTTTTCAAGTCAGAACTATATGATTAATATCAGAAACAAAAAATAAAGCCGATTGATCAGAGATAATGATTATCATTACGTTTTAGTCCCTTTCATGCAAATAAAGTTTATAGGAATAAATAGATAACAATAGTTCCAGACCCTAAAAACCGAGTACACACACAAAATAATCTAAATTTTGATTAAGTTTACAATATTGCTGTAGTTAGTATATGCAACAAGGTCACTTCTCCCGATGGACAAAACGGGATGGTTTCTTGAAGATTTTATAAATATATTAGTAAGGACAAAGAGTGGGAAAGTATATAATTATTAATTTGGGTTTTTTTATTTTAGTCATAATTTTTCCAAAGAAGTACGCCAAGCGCATCATCATCTGAACACTATTATTGTACAACCCGAGAAAATTTTGTTTCGACCTTTCCTTTGTATCTTTAGTATTAGCATGGGACAGAATTTATCTGAATAGAAAATAACAATGATGACGTACTCAACTGGTGTGTACAAATTACCGTGTCAGTAATCCTGCAACTACGAGGAAATAGTCAACAGCAAAAAATAATGACATAGTATTTCAGATAATGTATATACATGTATGAGTGTGGTATGATATAAAAAAGGAATAAAATGGTAGATGGCATAGGAAAGAAACAATAAGTTGACTGTTGAGTTATGTACAAATATGAGTGAGTACATAAGAAAATAATAATTTTTATAATAAATATCTTTATCTTTGAAATATTCTCTATTATATGAATACTTAATGCGTGAATACAATATTGATGACGAGTAGTTAAAATTGGAGATTTGAAGAATAAATATAACAATAATATTCAAAGGTTCAATCCAAGTGACGACGGCGTTATATTTTATTTATTGATATTATGTTTATTTTACATTATAAATTTACATTATCAAAATTATTAATATTATAACTTTATGGAGTATAAGTTAATGATTTTAGAGATCAATGGTACGGACTAATACTATTTATATTAAGGTTTTCAAAAAATTAATAAAATTCGAATAAAAAATGTTGAAGGAAGTTCATTAATTATAATCATGTGGTAAGGACACAGTTTTAGAACAAGTTATCTACAACTAGACATATAAAAATAAATATAACATTATTTAAACATATTGAGCATATTGAACATATTGCTCGTGGATTGGCAAAAAAAATTTTTAAAAGTTGGAGATTGAATAAAAAAGAAATAATAGTTACAGTATAATGATAATCAATCTTTGCAAGAACCAATAAAATGTCAATTTAAAAGGCCATCGAAAGTCCCATCTTCTGTAAATACTTGACAACTAATTGCCTAATTTTTTTCCAAATATAAATTTATTTATTTTACACTTGGAGAAATATTTAGGAATCTAATGGAAGGATTATCAGAATTGAAAAATATTTAGTCTACTATAACTGCTATATAATTATCAAAAAAAATTTTTACATTTACTTTCTAGCCAAATTTTTTCGAATGTTATTATTATAAGAGTTTTGTAAAACAGTCTTTGCAATATCCATAAGTTTAGGTTTAATTTCTATTGAAACTTTACTAGAGAAGGAATCTTCTTGTGAAGAAGAAGACAACATCAATGACGAAGATGTTGAAGATGATAGAAGCTTCAAAATCAAATAATCACGAATTTTATCAGCCACTACACTACTGCCACCGCTACCATCGTTGCCATCAGTAGTTGTTTTTGTTTTTGTTGCAAACTCAGGATTTGGTGATATAGCAATGATCTTTTCCATAATTTCCAATCTATTTTTATCACCAAGTTGTGCCAAAGCTATCATCGAACTAGAAAACAATGGTAGTGGAAGTTGAGAAAGAGAGTTGATTGCAATTTCTTTAACAATATCTTCTAAAGCTTGCTCTGCTGTTATCCCATTCTCCAACTTTGATTCAATTCTTGGCTGCAACCATTTATTTAAAACGTCAGACACTTTTAAGCATTTACCCTTTTTTGGCATATTTTCTAACGTTGTCAATAAATGCTGTTATTGTTGTTGTTTATTTTACAGGTAGGTTTTGGTATCAGATATTATATTTATTTATTTGGAAAAGTTTTTGTTTGTTTGAGAAAATAAAAAAAGTAAAAAAAAATGATAATCAGATCTTATATATACTTCCAGTTGATTGTGTTAAGAAAAAGTTTAGCAGAAATATATCGGCACGTATTTATATAAGTGATAAGGATTGGATCAGCCAATGGTTTTATCATCAATCATGTGTGTTATTATATGGGGGTGTGGACAGCAGAGAAAAGTCATGTTTTTCGTTTTTATCAATACATAAAAAATTTAGGGGCAAAGATAATGAGGAACGTGACCTTATTGTTTCTTTCTTTAAAAGTTGTAAACTTCCTTTGTATATATGAAGAAGACGTTTTTTTGCACATCCCCATGTATACATGTTGAGCTTCATAATATACATCATGATGATATTTTTTTCATCTCTCGTATATATAAGAAAAATTTGGATTTCACCAACATAAATCTTTATTAAGCATTCATCAAACTTACACTTTATTATTATCTCGATTTCATACTTAAACCGTCATGCTTTTTATTCGAGCTGCTTGGAAAAAAGTTTGGCGACTCGGTCCTGAGATATGATTCGTAGTTGAAACAGTATTTTGGTTGTGGCTGTGAATGGGATAGAGCTTGGTTTTGATTTTAGGAGGGACTGTCCCTAATATACCACTCAAAAACCACACCACCAGACATAGATAATGATGTCATGCTATTCTATTTAAATGCCAAGCGACTTCACTTAGGGCACTACTAAAGAAATGCTTTTTTTTTGTAAGAGTTGTAAGTTTTAAGGCAATGGTAGCAGTTTTCTGTAATTTTTTTGCTTTATCGTTTTTATTATAGAATTATTTTTCAAAGCTGAAACTTTATGGCAAAACAAATGCTGTTTTTTGAAACAAGGTAAGAATGAGCATATTAGTAAACTTGCGGGAACGCTTAGTTTGCATGATTTACTTAATAGTTATTACAATATACATATATATTTGTAAGACATGGCTTTCATGATGATAAAAATGTGTGGTATAGTCTTAAATATTTACACAAGTATCTATAAAATATTAATTATCAATTCTTCAAAAAAACGTGTAAATCAGCATTAATTTAATGCGCATTATTATAAAGAACGTTTTTCATATAAATTGAGATCGATCGCGCGGGATTCGGCGCCAGCAAACTTGAAGGAAGCATAGAGCTTTATAAACTCATGTGATAGCGAAATTCATTCAATAAATCCGAAACATTATAACTAGGTTTTGGATTCGAAATTCGGTAGATAAAATAACATTCATGTCTTTAAATATCAAGTACTAGCCTTTATATGCCTGGTTAAAAAAACTCTGAAAGACAGTTTGAAAGCATCTCGAATTCCTGTAAATATGTTTTAAATTATAAATATTGTAAACATCGATTCTCTTCAAACGGACGTTTTATGAGATTAACAAACTTCTAAAAATCTATTTTGAAATAGATTCGAAATGTTTGTGATCAATAATAATAATAATAATAGTAAAATAATAATAATTGTAAACAAAACCATTTCGCCGTCATATATGTTTTAGTAAATTATTATTTTAATGCAAATGCAAGTCAGAAATAGGCGCGCGCGAAGTCATGTTATAAACAAGAATAGAGAACTTATTTGCCACAAACTAAAACTATTTGCTTGATCTAAGGTTAGATTAGGCTAGATGGGACGAAAATAGTAGTAGAGAGAAGAGAAGCAATTATAACTTGCTAATTATCAAGAAAGGGAGACTTTTAGAAATGTAATTAATAATTAAAAATTTCAAAGTAATTATTCACCAGCATTTTTTGTGTTGGCTTTGGACGAGTAATAATTTTGAATTCATCTCTGACAAACGAGTAAATATTATTCTTGGCACTTGCGACCCATGGGAGTGGGCGTAGTTGTATCTTTATAATAATAGCGAAGATTTCTGATTTTCTAGGTTTCAATGGCTTAAATTCACGATGAGAGCCTCTTGAACTTTTACCACACTAGAATCAGGAACTTCAGGAAGAAAATGCCGAAATTTAATAATGCCATCCAACTTCGTAAATAATCATCTAATATTAAAATATTGGAAGCTTTCCAGCATCATAGCATTGAGCCTTCATTGATGTCACCAATGCTTGATTATATTTCAATAGTTGTCGTCTAATAAAATATGCATATTAATATTTCACAATTAAACGCCACGAACGAGATTCACTCTACTATACGAGCCTTATTCAATCCAGCAGCACTAGATCTTTTTACAACATCTACAACAAGAATAAAGGGACCTGAATGAATTGGTTGATAAAAAATCCAGGATATAAATTCACAAACAAAATCAAAATTTCTCAGAGAGGACTGGGATAACTTCCAGTTCGTTTTCTTCTCTTTCTTAGGTATGGTGGATACTACTGGTGAGTCGATTTGAACAAATTGTTATAATGTTCTTCTTGGGTCTTGATAATCATATTTGCAGCTTCTAGCAATTTGCATTATATACGAAGGAGATTGATGCAAAATATAGCAGAATAAATCATACAGTCGGAAAGGATTATTGCATACTAATACTAATACTATTGCCCGACAAAATCAAAAAAATGTCATAATTTTCGTAACCTATTGGCAAGAATTCTAGGGAAATCTCAATTAAATATATATCGTATGCAGGCAGTAAAAATCCATATTTTGAGAAAATAGTTTGCCCAATATTTTCAACATAAGCAAGTTTCATCCAACGTAGACTGGGAAACATCTTTATTATTAAACCTACTACTGATTTCTAAATTGCCCATTTTACAAACAATTTTTACAGCTTTACTAGAAATATACCATCCGATTTTTGAGCATACGAATTAAAATTTTGACAGTCCCCAGTTGAAAATAGTAATCTTCACCCCCTTGAAAAAAAAGGACACCAAAGATAGTAAATACATAATATTTACCAAAGAATATTACCACAAATAAAGGCTGAATTCTACTTACATATGTAGTATAAACATGATTTTAAACCAATAAATAAAATTATTAAATAAGGTGTATCAAATATCCAGCGTAATTTGCTTCGGATACATCTTTCTGTTACGTCACAGCGTCTTCTAGAAAAATGCAATTCTGGCCGAGAATAATGAAAAAAGGTTAGTGAATGTTCAAGCCACAATATTTCAAATCCAAAGGAGATATGCTTGTGATAATGACAGTATTATTATGAAAAAAATTTGTAAAATGGTCATCTTTAGGCATTAATAGATTTGTAAATGATCGTGAGTAAAGTTCTAGTTTTAAAGATTAAAAAAAGTTATATGATTTATGGTAAAGATAGGAAAAGGTTATTATTCTCAAAATTTCAATAATGTGAACGGGAAGGTGTAGGTGATGTTTGAACGTCTTGTAAATGTTGGTATTTCTGCATAATCTTTTTAACCATCTTGGTTTGGCAATCTTGTATCTGCAATAACTCCAAACCTCAGGCCTAAAAAGTTCAATAAGTAGAACCAGCAAAACTCGGCTGATAATAATCATTCATGATTTACCTCATAGGAACTACTGATCGTCCAACCCTTATTGAAGATCCGTTCATAGATATCAGGCGCTAGTTAATTATTCATCAGTTTCTTGGAAAACAACCTTCCATTCCTTCTTCGCAACTTAAAAGTCTTCCTCCAAAACTATATTTGAATATTAGTTCTGCCAATTGAGAAGAAAAATATTTAAAAGTGCAAAAAAATAATAACCACTTGTTTTATATTTTCTTGATTTGAACCTCACAAGATTTTGCTACAAAATTATCATTAGTTGTTGTTGCTGCTAATATTGATGTCTCTGTATGGGTGGTTCCGATTTTGTTACTATTTCTTCTGTTTACTGTCACGAATTAGTTGGTTTACGTTTTTCAGGCTCTATTATATCATCAATCTTCGGCTTTGTTCTTCGAGTACTCTTGATATATTATAGATCCAGCTCTTGTAAGTTTATAAATGAAGTAAAAGTCCAAGGGAAGGTCCGGTCAAATGTCCATCAAGCACATTACCAGTTAAACTCGGAGAGATTGGTCGTGGTATACATGGTTTTTAATACAGATCAAAAAATTTATATAGTAAGGAAAAAAAGTTTTATTTAAATCCAAATAAAATAATAGAGTCTTTGATGAAATTTTTATTTATCCAAAGCAGCACGAACGATTACGACGTATGGGACATATGCAGATAACTATAATCGAGGATATTAAATAATTAATTAAAAAAAAAATAAAATAAAAAGAGATGCTCACTTTGGTTTTGTGACAATCATGCCCTATGTTTAACCATATTTAGTATTAATTACGACAAAAATCAATTATTACTAACCTAATAAAAGCACATAAATTTTATACAATAATAAAATAGTAAATGTGGATTAATTGTATGTATGCAGGGTTAAATAGATAGACCAGCCGGTTTTTACCGCTAATACTAAACGATAAATCTAGCGATTCTTTCTTTTAGATAAATTTTCCGGTAAATTGAAGACCTGTATGTAATAATAACTAACTTGTATTTTTTTTTAATAAACACTTTATTTGGACATTTGTTTATCCCTTGTGTTTCCTGGTTAATAAAAAAGGTGGGGGAGGAACCAATATTATTGAGATAAGCCATTCATTATAATAATAAGCTTTCTATCCCGAGAGAAAAAAGTACTGGACTGTTAAAAAAAAAAGTCTATATAGAATGTTATGAAAAAATTTATTACCTAATTTTCTCACAATTTTCCGATTACGATATTTTTAACATAATTGTCAATTATTTATTAGTTATTCATTGGCTGGTTGGTTGAATTCTACACACATACGTAATGAAGATGTATTCTTCAATAGTTTGTATATATTAAAAAATCGCTTTATTATATAATTGGTAGTAATTAAATATCAATTTGTTAAAGGGGCTTTGTTTTTAATCTAAAGGAAGAGATTCTTTGAATTTATAAATATTACCATAATAAGTAAGGTATTACACGGGGTAAAGTAAAGCTCTTCAATGTCATCTGATGCTGCAATTCGCATGTGTAAGTCATCTCTTTTGTTTGATATTAAATTCTAATTTACTCAATGGATATATAAAGTTATTTCTGGGAAACAGAGAATTCTGGAAAGGAGAAAGAAACTATGCAAAATATAAACCCCCACATTGATGCCATAGATTATCAAATCATACCATTATCTAGTTTGAAAATTGTTTAGACTGTTTTACTTATATTATCTATATATTATTTTTTGCCCCGCGTTTTCCCTGCAAGAAAGCTAAATAAAATTTATATATTAATTCCCAATTCAAATAAATTTTTTTTTTATTTTTGATATTTTTTATCATAAAGAAAAGAATCATGTACAAATTTAAATTAATTAAAGATTTATTACATAGAAACAATGATTCTTCCACTATTAATAATACTATTGCCACTAACACCAACAATAATAATATCACTAATCTCATTATTACAGCTGATAAAAATATTAAGGCTGCTGCCAATAGTGCTAATAATCATAATCGTATTGATGATAATAAAAATGAAGATAATAAAAATGACAATAAAAATGATATTATCATTACAAACACCAATGATCCAAACCCAAATGCCATCATCACTAAAAATGCCAATGCTAATGATAATGTCAACTCCATAACCAATTCCATAAACAACTCCACAACCAATACCAATACCATCAATGATGATTCTAACACTACCACAATCACGACCACAAATACAACCATTACAACTCCCAACAATAATAACACCATTAATAATAACACCATTAATAATAGCACCATTATTAATAACAAGGCCAATCAAACCATAACACCTGCAACTATCAATGCTACCACAACAAAAATCAAGAATAAAGAAAAATCAAAATCAGTAGTACTAAAGACATCATCAGCATCATTATCAACCACAAAACTTTTCGAATCAAAAGATAATAGTAGATTATTAGATCATGCGGCCTTATTAACGACCCAGGCAACAGCCTTAGCAGCAAATTTCCTAACTCACCATTTATCCGGACCACGTAAACCGTCTTGGCCAATACAACTTACATTAATGTGTGCTGCAATGAGAAATATAACTGAACATACACATTTGGTTGATGTGGAAACATTACGTCGTGTGATCACCATGTTTTTTGCATTCACACCCTCTGACATAATAGTCACGCCTGTTTCTTTCAAAATCATTAATAGAGGTCTACAAGGTATTCTCAAAGATTTGGATGAGAAGGAGGGGTCGTCGTCGAGTAGTGATTGTCGTGTATTGAGTGGTGAATGGGTTGTCCCAAAACCACTTTGGATACAAATGAATGATGAATTCCACAAATCATCTGCTAATCACAAACATATTTATGTTGATCAAGATGGAATAAAATGGTCAAATGAGAAAGTCATCTTGTATATACATGGCGGTGCTTATTATTTGATGTCTGCTAGAACTCATCGAGATTTAAATTATCGTCTATCACAGGTAACTAGACGAAGGGTCTTTGGTAAGTTATAAATTATCCAAGTTATGGAAATTGTGAAATATATATTTAATATCATAATAATTAATCATTATCATTTTTCACCATTAGCAATAAATTATAGATTGGCACCTGAAGGTCCATTCCCGTGTGGTCTTCATGATGCTGTCCATTCTTTTCTTTATTTGACTGATCCAAATGGATTGGCAATTCAACCGCAAAATATTATTATAGCTGGTGATAGTGCTGGTGGAGGTTTAAGTAAGTCTCTTAATAAACAAAACAAATACATAAATAATGCTTTAAAAATAATAATTAATTAAATTATTTATTTTAGCATTAGCACTATTATTTTATCTTCGTGATAACCATATGCCATTACCAGGTGGTGCAGTATTATTTTCGGTAAATATTATACAACATATAAATATATAACATAATTTTTTTATTTATTTTTCATGATATGTTTTCTCTATATTATATATTATACATACATATTATTAGCCTTGGGTTGATTTGACAATGTCATGTGCAAGTTGGGTTGAAAATCAGCCATATGATTATTTATTTAAACAAAAAGAATCGGATCCATTAAATCCTGTAAAACTGTACCTTGATCCACATGAAGAACGTGCAAATCTAGCCAAAAATCCTTATGTGTCACCATTATTCGGTGACCTAAATCATCTACCACCTCTATTAATACAATGTGGCGATTCCGAGGTTTTACATGACGAAATTTGTCTATTGGCTAATAAGGCTTCCGAAACTGGCACAACATTTGTGCAACATGAAGTTTATGAAGGTATTAGTCAATCTCTAGTGTTTTCCCCAATATAGATATATATTAATTCTTAATATTCACTATCATATAATATTAATTCACTGTAGATATGGTACATGTGTTTCAAATGTTTAATTTTTTGGAACCAGCAACAAAAGCAATGGATTCAGTTGGATATTTTGTTAAAAACATTATACCAATTCACCAGAGAAACATTTTATTATCACAAACTTATCATCACAGTAATTATTCAATACCTGGAATTCAATTACCTTCACCAGTTGAATTAAATAATTAAATAATCAATTTAATTAATAAAATTTGTAATTAAAAATAATAATAATATCAGTAATAACTAACTAACTATTTGATTTGTCTCATAAATTTTATTATTTATTCTAAAATTTGACTGGGGGAATGGAATGTGTGAAAGGGAAAAAATAATTAAATAGATTAATTAATGTTATACAGTAGTGTATATATAAATATCTACATACATAAGTAAAAATGAATAAATAAATGAATGAATGATTTTTTTTGTATGTGTAATGTAAGTGTGAGGAGAGTGTCTTTTGAATTTATTATTTTCAAGAAACAACAATCATGAAAAATATTTTTTTAAAATTTCCTAAAAATAAAAATAAAAAAATAATTATATTAATTAAATTATCACACACCACCAACCACCACTGTTACCATCATTACACTTACGTATGTTAAGAATATTATTGCACTTGATGGAGCAGCTCTAGCAACAGTTATCCCACATCCTCTATAAAATCCTTTAATTCCATCAGCTTTGTATAAATCTTTTCCTACTTTAATAAATCCTCTTTTCTTATTGCCTGATTTACCCATTGCTGACAAAACTTCTTCTTCTGTTTGCATTTGACTTTTAATTGAATCAGCTGGGAATATTAAAAGGTTATAAGCCATTCCCGCCAACGCTCCTGATAACATAAGTTCAGTAACACCTAATTCATTTTTCGTTATTTTTATATTACTATTACTATTACTATAATCAGCAGCATGAAGGAGAGAATGTTCTTTTCTTTTAATAAATAATCTGGTAGCATACTCATATGTACCAAACCATGCACCACCTCCAAAAGTCTCTCGTATAAATGTACCAAAATGTCCACAATAAAATCCTTTTATACCATGTGTCTTTAATGTATATTTGATAACTGATAATGGACCTGAATAATTTAATTGGTTATTATTGACTGATATTGCTGGTTTGTTAGATTTACTAATATTATTATTAATGGAAGTGTTTTTATCTAGAGTATCATAAGAAAGAGTTTCTTGAACTTGTAATTTACACTTGACCAATTCTATCGGTGTTAATAAAAAAGATGTCAAAGCTCCTGATAATGCACCAGCTAAAATTAATTGAGTCATTGATAGAGGAATTTGACCAGCATCTGTTTGGTTATTATTATCATATAACAAGTGCTTTTGATCTATTGGCGTTGTATACTCTCTTATCAACATTTGTATATGATTGTATGCTAAAAACAGTGTTGCATTCTCTAACATTGCCCCAACCATTGGTGATGACAAACCCTGAAATGATATGCGAGAAGGTAAATTGAGGAGATGTATGGATTTGAAGTATGGAAAGAATATAAAGGAAAAAAATAATATAATATTTATTATTTTACAAACAATAAATAAATCACTTTTTGATTTCTTGTACATGCATATTATCTAGATAATATATTAGGTGTAATAATACCCGATACAATCCCAAAAATCCCTCATTACTTATAGTTTTTTTAAAGCAATCCAGTGGACCATTAAATAATTTACGACCTGATGGCTGGGATTGAAGACGTGTCTTGACAGTGTCAAATGGATATTCCACAAGTTTTCCTGTCATTCCTGAAATCTGATAATTATATTTAATTCATTGATTTGATCGAAACAAATTATAGGTAAAGGTAAATGAAATGGAATTTAAAAACTCACAGAGCCAAATATTAAATTCTTTATTCCTTGTTCTGTTTTAGTATTTGAGGTGGCCTTTGTTGAGGTTGAAGAATCTTGAGATACTGACACATTTCCAAAAGGCATTGCTACAACTATAATATTTGAAATAAGGAATAAAAATGCTTTCTTTTACTGATGATAAAACAATGATTAATTTACCTTTTTGAGTTTCTTCCATAATAAAATAAAATTAAATAATTTTTTTGAGGAATATTTATATTTTATTTTTTTTTCAAATAACAACAACAATAGTACATATGGGCAATATGGAAATATGGAAATTTTTAATTCCCAATTAATTAATTTGTACTCATTATATTTTCATTGAATTAGGCGCGTCCAATTTCAAATTTAGAAATAATAATGATTAAAAATTTTTTCGTATTATATAAAAGTAGGATTATTATTATTGCAATAGCCAACTACGGAAATGCTGCTACTTTTTTTTTTTTTAACGACGTAATCTTGTTGTGACATTTATTAATTTAAAATTGATTTAAATTATTTACAATGCACAAACTCCCCTCCCATTTTACCATAAAATGGGATTCGTTTGAACGACTTATAATAATGAATTATTAAAAAATAATTCTAAAACTGATAAACAACTCGAAAATTTAGTTTTTATTTTATATTACATAAAATTTTCAATATTTTAGAGATAAATTTTGTTAAAAACTAATTAGAAAACAATTATATTATTGTTATTATTATCAGTATAATTTTGGTTATTATTATTAATATTACACTAATTTTATTATAATTATTTGCTATAGTGTGTATTATTTGTTGTTATTTAATATGATATGATACATACACAAAATCAATTAAGTAACATATTTCTTTACTATTTCTTCGACTTCAGGCCAATTATCTGTTGGAAGCTTTATAATATCACGTTTGAAATGTTCTTTGATCCTTTTAATCAACTCCCAACTTGTTGAATCATGAACAAAATTAATAGAAACGCCAGATCTACCAAATCTACCAGTACGGCCGATATGATGTATGTAAATAAGTCTCATAATCAGGATTTCTACCACTGTAATCAACTGGTAGATCATAATTAATCACCAAATTCACTTGTAACACATCTATTCCATGTGCCAAGACATTTGTTGTAATCAATACTTTGGAACTGCCTGACTGAAAACCATCCATCACTTGATCTCTTTCAATAGTTGATAGTCCAATGTGAAGATTGATAACTCTAAGATTTCTTTCTGTTATCAACCTTGCTATTTCTATCAGCAGTTTCACGTTTCTTGAAAAAAAAATATTAAAACATTAAAAAATCATGTGGTTTAAAAATTTAGATAATTTTCTTTTCTTGTCTACAAAAAAAAATTTTTACCTGAACAAAGATTATACTTTGACTAATTGTTAATAAGGAATATAATTCATCTAATACATCTAATACAATAACTTTATGAACATCCCACATAAAATTGTTTGATTGATCTAACAGATAATTCCTCGACTTTTAAACTAAATTCATTTACATTTGGTGCAAACCTACTAGCAAAATTACATACTTCAAGTGGGTGTGTAGTGGAAAAAAAGTACAATTTGACAATTTTTAGGCATTATGCTATATAGTCATTTCATCCAAATATATATACATATATATTAATAATTATTCCTCTTTCGAATTATATATTTACAAAACATAATATACATACTTTTTTATCCTTATACTTTGATCTCCTAGACCTCGTTGATCCAACATATTATCAGCCTCATCCAGCACAAATATTTTAAAAAATTTTTTTTTTCCATGATTTGTCTTTTCAATAGGTCATAAACTGTACCAACTATCAATTGAACACCATGAAATTCACCCAGTCTTGTTTTAGTTACTCTATGTTGAGATTCTCGAATAGCTTCAGCAGTGACCACTGATGTGTATTTACCCATTTTTCTAACTTCTGTCATAATTTGATGAGATCATTCCCTTGATGGTGTTAAACAAAGTGCCTTTTTCGTTTTAAATCATACAAGTTATAATTAATTAATTAACAGCTAATAATTTAATTAAGTAATTTCTATTAATAAATAATATTAAAATATTTACTTGTGTTCTTTTAATTCAGGATCTATTCTACTCTACATTGTTAAGACAAAAGCCGCGGTTTTACCAGTACCAGATTGTGATTGACCAATCATATTTTGTGGTCTTAGAAAATGATATATTTTCTCATTAGTAAAATAGTAATTAATAAATTAAAGCAAAATAGCAGTAAGCAATTAGTAAAACATACACAGATCCTTGAGTAATAATGGTAATGCTTTGGCCTGAATTTTTGGTGGATTTGAAAACCCCATTTCATAAACATACACCTTTCAATAAATATGCACTCCTATAATTTATATTTATATTATACGTATTTACAAATATTTTATAATTAATATTTAAATTGGCAAAGTGATGGTCAAACTAACAAATTTAATTGTTCAAACGTTGCTACAGATAATAAAGGTTCGTCTTCATCAACAAGTTTAACTTCAACTTCATGTTTTGTTTCTTTTAATGAAGTGTGCTTAACAACTAATATTTGCGGATGAGTAAATTGTAGTAAATTTAGTAATTTAGATCAGTAAAATATAAATATAAATATATATATATTAACCTTCTCTAGTTTTCCCTAATTCAGAAATCTTTTCTGCGAGAATATTGACATCTATAATTTATTTATAGATATACGCGTAAATATAATTTGAGGCATATCTATTACTATTTTTAAATGCAGAATTAAAACTTTTTTCTATGCATAAAGAATAAATTGTCTATAGTTTATTTTAACCTTCATTAAGGGATTTTCAACCATTGATTTTTTTCGATATACATAAATAAATAATGGTATATCTTCACATTTTGGTGTAACTACTATTAATTTCCTTGTCAAGATTTCCTGAGAACTTTTTTTTACTATTGTGACAATTGTATAAACGTATATTTCTGGTCATTACCCAATATATTAATACTAATACATGCATATTTACTCAACAGGACCCAGCATAGTGGACTTTCGATTCGTGTAACGTGACTATTGAAAATTTTTGCCGATCACAATTCATAATAGATACAGTAAAATAACACTAGTAAAATTTTTATTTTGGCATCAACATGCCTCATATCCTTCTAATAAAGATCAATCTTTA
>CAUDNR010000325.1:0-27279 GCA_958430865.1 Entrophospora sp. SA101
CAGCGAATAAAGGAAGCCTATGATCTTTTAACTGATAAGGATAACCCATCGGGTCCGGATGGAGGTCAGCCCCGAATGGAGAAATGTTCTTATTGCGAAAAAGAATATGATTTTGACCGAGAAAAATATAAAGAACATAAAAAAGGTAAAGGAGAACACGAATATTATCATTTTTGCTCGGAGCCTTGTTATAATTGCCTTAATATTTGCGATGATTGTGGGAAAGTTGGGAAAATAGAAAAAGGTGAAAAAAGTTGGAAAGAAAAGGGATGAGGAAAAATCAAAGGAAAGATTTTTTGCTCTGCCCAGTGTCGCCACAAACTCGAAAAAAAGATGAACGGCCTTGACCCTGAAAGTTTGCCAAATTGTCATTATTGTAAGGAAAAACTCTCCGCTAATGAAGAAGGAAAATATACTACTTATTCTTTTACAGGGAGGGATGAAATATTTTGTTCGAAAAAGTGTCGTGAAAATTGAGCGGAAGAATGAAGAAAAAATAATCAAGACGAGAAAGAAAATATTCCCGAGACCCAGCAAGACGAATACCCAGACCACAGAAATGGGGGAAAAGGAACAGAGAAAGACGACTTAGACAACAATTCTAAATCTGGTTCTGACGACAACTCCAATAACATTCCTAACCAAAGGGGAGAAAATAATAACGAATTGCCCCCAGATATCCAAGAAATTGCTAACCTTTCGCTCCCCCAAGCTAAGCAAAAAGCCGAGCAAGAAATTGAAAAATTACTAAAAGACAATGCTATCTCGGGACAGCAATTAGACACGAAAAACTTCGGCGAAAGTAATAATTGAAAAGATTATTTAAGGAGTTTAGATAGTCCGCAAAAAATAGCTGAATTTACCTACCAAATGCAACAACTTATTTTGAAACAAGCTTTAAGTAAGAAAACTTCTGCCACAGGGCAGGAAAAACCTAAGAAGAATGGTTTAGTAAAACCAATAGTTATATTAGTTCTTTCGCTCCTAGCCCTAAGCACTTTAATAATAATTGTTCGCAAGAGAAGACAAAAAAGATGTTAACCTGGTTACAAACCTTCCCTCTCTCATTACAAAGACTTTTAAAGGTGTTTTTTAAACAAATCGCGTACAGTATCAGTAGGTTGGGCTCCGTGATTTAATCATTTGTTAATGCTATCCTTATTCAATTTTATTTCTTTGCTGCGGGGATTATAAAATCCTAAATACTCTAAATAATTACCGCTATCACGGGCTCTTCTTTCGTCAATTGCAATTATTCAAAAAGAGCGTTGACCTTTTTTACCTTTGAGGCTTAAACGAATTTTGACCATTTTTTAGTTCTTTTATATATTTATATTTTTAACAATATCTTCCACGACAACTATCAATTTTAAGTCCAAAATATGCTAACTAAACCGTAAGCAATTCTATTTTTTTACCAATTCTCTCTAAAACTTCTCTTCAAAAAAGTCCTTTTTCCATCTCTAATTTTTCTGCTACCTCTTTTCTTGGTTTAGTTATGGGATGCTTGGGTTCA
Organism: Entrophospora sp. SA101; assembly: GCA_958430865.1. Classification (NCBI taxonomy): domain Eukaryota; kingdom Fungi; phylum Glomeromycota; class Glomeromycetes; order Entrophosporales; family Entrophosporaceae; genus Entrophospora; species Entrophospora sp. SA101. Next base: position 1,517 of record CAUDNR010000325.1, read on the forward strand.
AATAAGGAACAACAATCTTCATATTTGCTTAGAGCAAGGTTATAAGTGCCTATTCGTTGTGCTTCGGTAATTATTTCGTTTTTATCATAACTAATCAAAGGTTGTAATATAATTAGGGAACTAACTTGTTGAATGACTGCTAGACTTTCTAAGGTTTGGGAAGCCACTTGGGATAGTGAGTCGCCAGTCGCAATTGCTCTAATTTTTAATTCTTGGGCTAAGGAGCAAGCCAAACGAATAAACATTCTTTTTAAAATGACAAGACGGTATTTTGCTTGGCTAATATGGCTAATTTCGGTCAAAAGGGTCTGGGTATCAGCCAGATAAATATTATTAGAATAATTATTATAAGGGCTTAGTTTTTCCACCAACTTAAATATTTTTTCTTGACCCTCTTTTTGCTGATAAAAGTGGTAATAAATAATTTCCGAACCTCTTTTCATTAATTGGTAGGCAGCTACTGGCGAATCTATCCCCCCACTTAGAAGCAACAGAACTCTTCCGGAACTGCCGACTGGTAAACCGCCTAAACCTTTTATTTTCTCAGTAAAAAAAATGATAAAATTACGATAAATTCGGATATAAAAAGTTTTTTCTGGACTGCTTAAATTGACTTTTAGACCTTTCTCTTGGATTATAATTTCCCCCAACTCTTTTTGTAATGTTAAGGAATTTTTGACAAAAGTTTTATCACTCCGGCTAATGTCAAATTTGAAAGTGGTAAAATTAATTTGGTAATAGTTAGTAATTTCCTTAACAAAGTTGTAGAGTTTTTCACAATCTTTTTCTAACTGATAAGCTAGATAAAAGACACTAATCCCAAACACTTTATTTAAGGGAGAAATCATTTTCGGCAATTCTTCATCATTTTCGGCCGTGACTATTAATTGGTCGGATAGTTTTTTGATATTAAAGTTGGGAAAGTTATTTTTTTGGAAAGCTAAGGTAATATTAGCAACTAATTTTTGAATAAAATCGTTTCTATTTTTTCCCTTCAAAAACAGTTCTCCGTAGCGAATGATTAGGCATTTTTTATACATTTTTTATTTCTCTCTCTCCCTCTCTCTTGTTAAGACTTGAAGCAAGCATTACCTTTCTTGCTAAATTCCTTTTTTTGTTGGTCAAATAATTTCTTATTTTTTTGCGATATCGTAAAGTAAAATAAACTAGCAAACTAAATAAACTAAATCAGAAAAGAACTAAAATAATTTTCCAAATAAAACGATAATTTTGGTTAATGCCTAGTTTGTTTGACATTTTTTTGGAACTAAGAAAAGGAATTGGAACTAGTTTGGTTGTTCGGCCGGTAATTCCCCAGTAAGTGGTCAAACTGGTAATTAATCAGATAAGCAGACCCAGGCCATAAATTAACATAGTAATTATGTTGCTAATCATGACTATCAGAGAAAAGATTTGGTAAGAATAATTATTAGTTTTGGGTCGTTTTATCAGTTTCCAAAGAATAAAAACAATGGTTAAAATGGTATTTCAGGTACATCACCAGGCTAAAAGATGTCAAAAAAAAGAACCGGGATATTTAATCTTATCTCCACCATTAAATCAGGCTGAAATCAAACAATATATATGAGAGACAAGCAAGAAACCAAATAATTTTTTTTCTTTTTTTACCATATATTATATTAATTTTTTAATTAGTTACGCGCCAATATTCGTTAATTCATAATTTAGCAAAAATAATAACTTAATGTCATTATTTTCTCCCCCTTTCTTTAACTTTACTACTTATTTCTTTTGTTTCATCTATTTTTGCTTTAATTTTAGCGTGAAAGAAAAAAGGCAAATTGCTTTTATACTTCTCGTTTTTTTATTGATTGTTTGCTTTTGGGTATTATCTTTTTTGAATCAGGGTAGACCAAATGGCAGATATGGGATTTATGTTGCTTTCTTTTCCTATTTACGGAATATTTTTACTTATCCTTTATTTGGTCTCTAAATTTAAGCTCAAGTAGACTAAAATCTTGCTAGTCTTCAAAAGTAGTGATTTCTTATCTAAAATTCCAATTTTCCCGGATATCTTGGAAAAGCAATGGTATCACGAATATTTTCAGTCCCACTAATAAACATGATTAACCTTTCTAAACCTAAGCCAAAACCACCACTCGGAGCATAGCCGTATTTTCGCAAGTCAAAATATCAACTTAAATTATTAATATCTAATCCTATTTTTTGGGCTTTTTCTTGTAAAGTTTGGTAATTATCTTCTCGTACACTGCCACCAATTAACTCTCCAATTTCTGGAAATAGCAAATCAAAACAAGACACAGTTTTCTCCTCATCCAGATTATTTTTCATATAAAAAGCCTTTAAATCGCGGGGATAATTCAGCACAAAAACTGGCTGATTATCAAAGTATTGACATAAGTATTTTTCGTGTTCCGATTGTAAATCCATCCCTCATTTAATATCGTTAAAAACAAAATTTTCTTGATTTTTTTCTAATATTTTAATACATTCGCCATAGTCAATTTTTTTAAACTGATTATTAACAAAATTTTCTAACCTTTTGATTATTTCCTTATTAGTATGTTTTTGCTCGGCTGAAAGTAGGTGGTATTTTTCTAAGTATTGGAGTTCAGAAGTATTATTTTTCAGAACATAATTTATTACGTATTTAATTAATGCTTCGGCCAAGTTGGTTATTTCTTCTAAATCAGCCCAAACCATTTCTGGTTCCACCATCCAAAATTCGGCTAGGTGGCGGGTAGTGTGAGATTTTTCGGCTCGGAAACAAGGACTAAAAGTATAAACTTTGCCTAATCCTTGGGCGAGGGCTTCGGCTTGTAATTGACCGCTGACTGTTAATTTAGCGGAATTGGAAAAAAAAGGTTCTTTAGTGGTGATATTAAACATTTCTCCGGCTCCCTCAGTATCATTACTGGTAATAATTGGAGTAGGAATATAATAAAACCCTTCTTGGTGAAAGAAATCATGAATGGCTTTGCTAATACTGTGACGGAGACGAAAAATTGCTAAAAAATAATTGGTTTTGGCTCGTAATTCGGAATAATCACGAACTGTTTTTAATGGAATATTTTTTTTTTGGAGCGGATAATCAGAATTCGTTGAGTTAACAATTTCGATTTTGACGTCTTGCAATTCACAGGATTGTTCGCGTTCAGGAGTAAGAACTAATTTTCCGCTAACTAATAGACTACTACCAAAGTTTATTTCTTTTACCGAACCTGACTTTAAAAAATTTTCTTGGAGAATAACTACTTGGAGGGATTTTAAAGTTGAGCCATCATTGAGAGTAATAAATATTCTTTCTTTACTTTCTCGGATCGATTTTACCCAGCCGCCAACCTTAATTTTTTCTAACTTGCTTATTTTTTCGGCTTGCTGGTAAACATCTTTAATTGTAATTAATTTTTCTGGATTACTCAACATTTGATTTTTTTTCTAAAAGTTGGTTGTTGAGAATATGAAATAGGTAAGTTAGGAATATTACTTACTCTTTGCTTTCTTGGCTCCATAGAGAGAGCGTCCTTGTTTTCTTTCTTTCACTCCTTCGGTATCACCACAACCACGAATAACATGATATTTTACTCCAGGCAGGTCTTGGGCTCCACCGCCACTAATTAAAACCGAAGAATATTCTTGGAGATTATGCTTTTCACCAGGAATATAGACCGTAATTTCTTTCTTATTTTTGAGAATAACCCGGGCATAAGCTCGATTAGCCGAGTTCGGTTTTCTTGGCTTATTAACTCCAATTTTTTTACATATTCCTGATTTCTGAGGATTATTAGAAAGAGAATATCTTTTTCTTTGCGTATTTCAATTAGCTTTCAAGGCTAATAATTTTGATTTTTTCGGCTTTGGCGTACGGGGATTTTTAACTAATTGGTTGAGAGTAGTCATTATATATTATTATTTTTAGGGAATTATTACTAAGAAACTAAAAAAAACATCTACGTTTCCAAGAACAAAACTTTATACAATTAAATTAATTTATAAAACTTTATGGAGAATAAAAGTTATGACAAATCAATATATTACACCTCCATCACTGCACAATAGTAGCAATTTGAAAAGAGGAGAACATAATGCCCAGTCTGGGCGAAAAGTTTAAAGAGAATTAAGGCTGACAAGCCAATACATAAAGTTAAAAAAACAGTGCTAAACTGTTTAAATTAGCAAAAAAATCAAAATTAAAATGTAAAAAAAATGCTTTGTTCTAAGTGTTATAAAAAAATTACTCCTGGGGAGGAAGTTAGTAAATCAGCTTTTTCCTATATTCTTATAAATGATCAACCTTTAAATTCAGGTGGAGTGTTTTGCAAGAAATGTGCGAAAAAATTTGATAAAATTCAGCAGAAGCATAAAGTTTTTGCGGTTATTCTTTTAATATTAACTTTAGTTTTCATTTTGTCTGTTACTTTTTATTTTTTTTGGTGAAAAAGAATTTAAGAAGTCTAAAAAGATTAAGAAGTAGATTTAGGTTGGTTCTGATGCTAGAATTAGCCAAATGAGGAGAGAATAAACAAATCCCCTCTTAGCCGCAAAAAAGCCTCCTTTTGCGGCTGGAGCCATCTTAATAATTGAGGCTTAAACGCTTGAATTATTACTCAATCAAAAAGTGAAGTTTTCTCTCCTTGGCCAGTTTTTGTAGTTTTTTGAAACTTTCTTGCTTTAACCGACGAGCCATATTTTCTGACTTGCCAAGAATTTTACTTAACTCGGAAAATCGATAACTTTTAGTAAATAATGATAAATAATTTTTCACCAGTGGTAAATCATGAACCTTTTTTTCCTCACAGGAGTATTTTTGGAGTGCTTCGGGGTTGGATTTATCACCCAACTTCATTTTTTTCTTTAATTCTTGTTTTTCTTCTTCGGTGGCCAAGCAATAAATATCTAGCAAATTAGAAGGTTTTATTTTATAAAACAAGCGAATCAGTAAAATCGCTTCCCGATTTCCTAAAGCGTTGATTAGATTATTAGTCTGAATTATAGTGTCTTGGTGACGAACCTGATCAGCAGTCAACTCAGCATTTTCATCGTCATGTAAGGTCTCCAATAGTGAATAAGATTTACTCTCTTTATCCTCATTTTGATAATTACTGTCATAATAAATTACAGTTTTTTTTTCTTTGACCCCCGAACCCTGATTAATCAGTTGACTTTTGTTGATATAACTTTGGATATATTGTTTAATTCAATAACCAGCGTAAGTAGCAAAACGATTTTTACTATTTAAGTCAAATTTTTCGATGGCTTTTGGTAAAGAGGAAATTCCTTCCGCGGTCAATTCTTCGTGGTCAATTTTTCGGTTAAAAGAAGAATAACCTTTAACGATATACTTAACCAGATTTTGATTATAATGAAGAAGAAAACGAATGGCTTTCTTGCCTTCCTCAATTTTTGCCTCACTCATTTTTCCTAACTCCTTTTCCTTTTTTTTTAGTTCATCTTTTAGTTTTTCAATTTCTCCTGGCACCGCCCGTTTACTTTTTATTTTTTTTTCTTTGTCGGAAATTTCTTTTTGTAGACTACTGATGGCGGAGAAAATTGTTACTACTGGTTTGGCGGCTTTCAGTAATTCCTTTTCCTTTTTTGGTTTGAGAGTAAAGAGTTTATTCATAATTTAACAGAAAACGTTTGACATTGTCTAATTCTTGCATTGCTATATCAATAATTTTTCCCTTTTGGTTGTTAGGGGAAGGAATAGCATAATTTTCAACAAATTCAGGGGCAGGATAGTTCTCGGAATAAGAATTTTTATAGTGGGAGGACATATAGTAATTATAGATATCATGATACCTTGTTTGGTTAACTTTGCTGAAAAAGAAATGAACTTTTTCGCTGCTAAGTAGTCAAAAAATTCGCTCCTTGGCACAGAAGTAGATTATTTTTCTTTCTTTGTTCTTAATTAACTCTTGACAATAAGTAATTTGTAAATGACGAAGATTGAAAGCTGGGAAATTTCAGTGGATAAAGTGCGGTTCAATTTCTGCTTTTTTTCAGCCAGTCAAGGCGCTTATTTTGCTGATTAAAAAATCATAGACATTGGTTTTGAATTTGCGGAAAATATTGGCTAGTTCACTAATAAAACGGTTGGTTCTTTGTGGATTATCTTGGACTTCTCACTTGACAAAATAATAGTTGAGAATAAATGAGTAGGGGTTTTCGCGACTTTGGAGTATAGTTTTAATACTTTCTGGATCTTGTTGCTGACAAATTTCATCGGGGTCGCCCGAATAATCATTTTTTATTACTTCGCAGTCAACTTCTCGTAATAGTAATTTCGTGGCTACACTAATGGTAGCTTCTTGCCCGGCTTTATCGCTGTCTAAAAAAAGAATAATTCGTTGCTTTAATTCAGTTAAAAGTTTCAGTTGTTCTTCGGATAAATTGGTTCCCAGCAAAGCCAGGCAATTTTCTACTCCTAACTTGGTTAAACTAATGACATCAAAAAATCCTTCTACTAAATAACATTCTTCGACTCGACTTTTTTTTACTGCGAGATAATTGTATAATAAGGAAGATTTTTGATAGTATTGATAACTAGGCAAATATTTGTATTTTCCTTCTCCTGGTAGCACTTTGCCAACTTTTCGTGCCACAAAAGCCACCGTTTTTCCTTCTGGGTTGGCTAAGGGTATGATTAAGTGCTGAGCGGGAAAAAAATCACAAACTCGATTATTCTCAGTTATTCAAACCAGGTTAGCGGCTAATAAATCTTCCGAGGAAAAGTTATCATTTTTTTGGAGAAAAAGCAGTGTGCTTAATTGCCAATTACTGATGCTACAACCTAAACCAAAACGGTCAATCATTATTTTATCTATCTGGCGTTCATTGTGAAGATAGTTCAATACTTCCCGACCCGGTTGGGTCAGTAAATTATGCTGATAAATATCAGTTATTAGCGAAAGCAAATAAAATTTTTTATCTTTAAATTTTTGCTCTTGTTTCTTTTTTTCCTGTAAAACTGATAAAGAAAAATAACCCATTTGGCTAATTTCCTCAACTGCTTCTTCCAAACTAATTTTCTTATACTGAGCTCAAAAGTTAAATATATCACTGGCCTTAAAACCGCAAGTAAAACAAGTAAATATTTTGCGATTAGGTTCAAAACTACAACTGGGACTTTTATCGCTATGAAAAGGACAAAGGAAAAAAACACTCCGCCCCATTTGTTTTAAAGTAAAGTTTAACTTGTTAGTTAGCAAATTAAGGATATCATTAGTGTTTAATAAGTCCTTGTATCTCATTAATAAATTTTACAAAATAAACCACCAACCAAAAAATATTATATATAATAAACTAAATTAATAAGCAACATGACAGAACTAGCAAAAAAAAAAAAAAAACAACTTCTTTGGAAGTATATTAGGCGAGTAAAATCAGTGGGTGTCGGGCGACTTGCGTTTTAAAAATACAAACAATTTACTAAAAAAAATATAAAATTAAAAATTTTAAAAAAAGATATGTCAAATCAATTTAATAATCAAAGATGTAGCAAATGCTACCAAACATATTCGGGTTTAAAAGCAACCTGTTCTGCCTCTAGTTGTAACCATGAACACTTTTTCAAAAAAAACGGACAACTTCTTTGTATTATGTGTTTAATGGAAGAAAGAAATATAAAATGTAGCAGATGTAATAAATCAATAACTCGCTTAGAGGAAATGGGTAAGTGGAGAGGAAACTCGGTTCTGGTGGACGATCATACTTATGATATCGACACTTTTTGTTGTGAATGTCGAGAATGTAGTGATAGCGAAAATAGAAAAAGTAAGTTAAAACGTTGTCAGGGAGCATTTTCTGTTCACTACGACGAGGGCTTAGGTTATGGAGGCTCAACACAGTTTAACCAATGTGATTTATCTGTTCCAATTGGTGAAGGAGATTTTTGTCAGCACTGTAAAGGTCAAACGGAAACCTATCAACAGTTAAGGGCTAGAATAAAAGCCGAGGAAAAGCAAATTTTCGAAAACTTTTGCCAAGCCCAGAAAAAAGCCCAAAATTATTGAAATTCCCTGTCTAGTTCCGAGCGAGAAAAAGAATGTGAGCGATTGATAGAGAACTTGAAACTCGGAAAGTATAAATCAGGAAAATTTTGGAGAGGAAGGGATATAGAAGGTTACGGTTCAGGATGAGCCCCTGATGGTAGTTTTTGAAAAGTTAAAAACGGAAAATATGTTTCTAGCCAACCACACTTGGTTCCCGCTCAAATAACGGAGGAGTTTTATGAAAAAATGTTTGGATATAATTCGTACGAGGAATTAGTATTAAGAGACTACACAATAGCAAAAAAAGATAATAGTGATGATAAAGATAACTTGCCACCTCCTAATCTGACTTCTCCTTCATCCTCGGGTCTAATAACCGACGCAAGCGATAAAAGTAATAATTCAAAAACAAATCCAGGAAAAGATAATCAGTCCGAAGCAAAAAATAATGCTAAAACCATTAAATTTGAAAATAAAGAGAATGAAGGCAAAAATAATCTTGCTAATCCTACTGAAAAGTCGCCTAATGAAACCTTAGTCATTAATCTCTCGGACATTAAAAGAATAACCTTAACCTCCCAAGGTCAATTAATTGTTGAATTTAATAACTCAAAAACTCACAATATGACTGCCGAACAAGTAAATAATAATTCAGAATTACAAACAATTAAAAATTATTGTCAAAAGAGTGGCAAAAGTAGTTTAAGTCGGTTCGAGTTAGATAAAATTTTCAGCAGCACCAATGAAACTAATACAGGGTCAGTCGGCAAGCCTACGGATAATAACCACGCACTAGTAATAGGATTAAGTGTAGCCGTTGCCCTAACAATTGGTTTAGTAATTGGACTATTATTAAAAAGAAAGAAGAGCATTAAAAGGAGTTAATTTTTACTTTCTTTCGGAAAAAAACAGGCAATTAACCAGATTTTCCCAAAATTGGTTGAAGAATTGTTAACCAATTAACTGGTTCTTGACCGAGTTCCGCTAATAGTTGGTTAATTTGCGAAAAGGGTCGCGAGCCAAAAAAGCCGTGTTCGGCACTATAAGGGGAAGGGTGTGGGCTCATTATTAGGTAATTATTGGCATTTTTTTTACTAATGCCACATTTTTCGCCAATTTCTTGAGCCTTACGTCCTCAAAATACTCAGATAATTTTCTGGTCGTGGCGGTTTAAATAATCTAATAGCGAATAAATAAATTCTTCTCATAATTTCATATGCGAGAGGGCTTGGCCGTCGCGAACTGTTAAGGCAGTATTAACTAAAAAAATTCCTTCTTTAACCCAGGGTAGCAAATTGCCTTTGGTGGGAGGAACACAATTAAGGTCTTTACTAAACTCCAAAAAGATATTTCTTAAACTAGCCGGTAGGTAATTAGGTTTTTGGGTGCTAAAAGCAATTCCGTCCGCTACTTCCGGCAAGTGATAAGGGTCTTGGCCTAAGATTACTACTTTTATTTTATCGCGGGAAATTTCCCGAAAAAGCCGAAAAATATTTTCTTTTCTAGGTCAACATTTATAATTTTTGTATTCTTCACTCAATTTAGCAAGTAAAGGAAAAAAGTAACTTTTTTGGGTTTCCTGCTGAAAAAAAGGGACTCAGGTTGGATCAATTTTGTCTAAATAAAATTCTTTTCCTAAGAAATCATTCATTATTTAATTTTTCCGCTTGTTCTTTCTAGCCGAGGCAATTATAATTATTCCGCCGATAATAAAAACTCCGAGTGCGAGTAAGAAAATAATACTAAAATTAAGAACACTAGACTTTTGCGAAAAATTATTGTTTGTCGGGTCATCTTGTTTTTTCTTTTGATTATTAGGATTATTAGAAGGAGCAAGGGGTTTTTTGGCAAGGTTATTTGCTCGCAAGTCTCACAATTGTTTTTCTAAATCTTCTTTCTCTTTTTTGCGGGAAGGATTATCAGCGTCTCCTAATTTTTCCTGGTCGTGGAGTTTCTTTTCTAAATCCGCTATTTTATTATCTATTTCTTCTTTTTTTTGCTGGAAACCAGAATCTTTGTCTTCACTATTTTTAAATCTTTCCTCCGCCTCTTTTTCTTTGGCTTCTTGCTCTTTCTGTAATTTTTCTGCTCTTTCGCGTTCTTTTTGTTCGGTTTTTTCTTTTCTGTCTTTTTCCTTTTTTGCTTGGTCTTTCTTCTTTTTCTCAGCTTGCTCCTGTTTTTCTTTTGCTTCCTCACGAGCCATTTGTTCTCTTGTTTTTCTTCCTTCTTCTCCTATATTAGCGAGCGCTTGAATTAAGTTCATCATTCGTTTCTTACAATCATTTAGTCGCTCGTTATTTCGACACTGGTAAACTGCTTGCTCTCAAAAATCAAATTCCAGTTGTATCCCCTTATTTTGTGCCTCTTGCTTGGCTTTTTCAATAACTTCTTTCCGACGCTGGTTAAACCTGGCGGCGCTTCTTTCGATGATTTTCAGAACCTTATTTTTAAATTCGCTAACCTTTTCTTCACGGTTTAAGCACCAAGTTATATGGTCTCAATAATAATTTTCTTGTTCGTTGGGAGAATCTCCACAGAAGCAATATTGAGGCTGTAAATCAAAATATTCTCATCCGTTCGCGAAAACCTCAGCAAGGTCCATATTCACTTCCTCTATTTTGTTCTTTATTTCTGTTCGAGCCGAACGACAAGTATTTCGGAAATTTTTCCACTTTTCTTCTACTATTTTTTTCTCACTTTGGTAAATTTCTTTTCATTCAGGCGAACGACGATAATTCTCATCACCAAAAATATAACCCAAACCTTCGGTAGTGGTAGCAATTCAATTCCCCTTTTGGTTGTTCGGTAATAGTGATATTAAACTCCCTCCATTCTTACGAGCCTGCTGATAAATGTGTTCTTTTCTAACTGAAAACCACCAGTAATAATTAGCAGGACCGGAACTTTCCTTGTGCTTGTTTGGGTCAAGGGATAATTGAGCCTCAATAATAGCGGGAGAAGAAGAAATATCATCCCCGGAAGTTTTTCGTTGCGAAACAATCTCTCCTAATTTTTGTTTTAATTCGGAGGAGAAAATATTATATCTTTTTCCCGAAATCTCCTTATAATTGGGTTCCAAATCACCTTGGCTAAAAATAAATCACTCCGAATTAGCGTTAAATTCTTGGATTTTCTTTTGCAATTTTTCACTTGTTCCTTGATACATAATCACTTAGTTATTTTTCCTCAGCCGGTGCTAACCGGTTGTTTTTTTTTTTTTTTGCTAAAAAATGGTTCATGGGGCATTATTTAGATACTTGTTCGATTTGGGCTTGTAACTCTGGTCTTTGTTCAGAGAGGTTAGTTAAAACTTGTTCTGTTGTCTGAACTATCTCACTTTTTAATTGGCAAAGATTGTCTATTTCTTCACTAGTTATTTTTTTCATTAACTTTTCTTTGGCTTCTCTTAAGGTTTGCCGGAGAGTATAAGTGTTATTGCCCTTAGCGATTTCAGCTTGGGTATCAAGTAAAGTTTCTAAGGATACTTCTAACTTTTTACCTATTTTATTCCTAGTTTTTTTGATTAAACTTTCTAATTCTTGTTGTTTGGTTGTGATTTCTCCTCAGCTGTCCTTGTTTTCTTCCACTACTTCATGATCTTCAGCTTCTCGATTAGTTTCTACTAATTCAATACTGCTGTTGTTTTGTTCTTGAGTAGAAGAATTATTTTTTTTCTTTCTTTTGCGAGAAATTAGATAATAAGTTACTCCGCTGACAGCGGCCACGCCGACTATGGTTCCGACTGGAATAGCAATTTTTTTAGTCAAATGAGAATCTTCGTTAGGAAAGGCAGTTACTGTTACTGTGGAAACAGACTTGCTAGCAACAAAAGTAGAAGAAACAACTGGGGTTTCGCTAAAAACGGGTGGTGCTACTTGTAAAACACAAGAGCCAATAGGCTGAGTAATATCATTAAAATTGGAACTTATATTACCAGCGCAACTTCAACCACTGCCATCATTAAAACACATTAAACTATATTGACCAAGTCCACAATTGGTATTAGCAGTTTTATCTGCTAATGCTACGTTAACTGGTGCTGTACAAGTGTTTGCATCACAACACAGCCAACTAAATTTATTTGGAACAGTGTTAGAATTTTTTAGGGTATCAGCTACTGGATTTAAATTAGGACAAGTGCCTACTGTATTATTAGCAGCAGGTGCATCTCCTATAATGCCACCACATAAACCGCCTGGTAAAGCAAACTTCGGATATCCTCCCTTTGTAATACAAAATTTAGATTGACCAATTTTGTTACATTGGACTCTTAATATAAAACCGCAATAACCGCCTCCCGGATTTGAAAAACAATTATAGACATAATTAGTATGAGTGCAACAAAATAATTGTTTATCAGCTACAGTGCTAGCAAAGTCAGAGATGGCTTTATAATAATCAGTACCTAAGCACTCATTAAATTGCGAACCAGCATTTGTTTGATAAGTACCAAGCAGAGTAAAAAGCAACAAGGTTTTAATTTTATGCTTAGTTCAAGTAGTAGGTAAATTAAACTTATCATTCAAATTTTCTTTATTTTTTTTAGTTGTAGAAGTGATTCGTGTCATATACCGTATTTTAATACTTTATTAATTTCTATATAGACACTCCATTTAGATTTTTTATTAAATATACTATATAGACCAAAAAGGTAAAAGCTAGTTGCTAGATACTTAGTAATTAGTGGGTTTTTGGAAAAAAAGTTCTGTTTATTTTAAATTTTAATATTATTTTTAATTAACTTTATCTTTTTTTCTGCTAAATCTTGTAAATAAATATTATTTTTTTCTAATTTTTCTTTAATGTTGGAAAGGCAATGATTATATCTTGCTTGGATTTTTCCTAGTTTGCCATTAAGTAAGTCGATAATTTGTAATTTGAATTGGTGATAATTGAGGTTTTGTAATTCTTTTTCCGCCGCTTCTATTTCTCGATTGTTTAATAAAGCATAAATAGTTAGAAGATTGGAGATACCAGGCTTGTTTTTTGGGTCATAATAGATTTTATTTTCGCTGTCGGTTTCGGCTTCTTTTATTTTTTTGATAATAATCTCGGGTTTATCTAATAGAGCAATATAATCATTTTCACTTTTGGACATTTTTTTGGCTGGATTTTTTAAGCCCATGATTTTGGCTCCAAAGCGAGGAATAGTAAATTGGGGAATTTTCAGCAGTTTTTGGTCATAAAAATTGTTAAATTTTTGGGCTAGGTGCTGGGCTAATTCAAGGTGTTGAGTTTGGTCTTGGCCAACAATAATTAAATCAGTATCATAAAGAAAAATGTCAGCGGCCATTAAGACTGGGTAGGATAATAAAGCCAAATTACCTGTCTCCTCATTTTTCTTTTTTTCTTTGTATTGAATCATGTTATTTAACTCACTTACGGTGGTAAAAGGAGCTAATAGTCAAGTTAATTCCAAATGCTCTTTGATTTCCGACTGAATAAATATTTTACATTTTTCCTCTTGGAGGCCACAAGCATAAAGCAAGGAAGCAATTTCATAGCACTTTTCCCGGTAATCAAAATTAGGTTTGGGAATAGTTAAAGCATGTAAATCAGCAATCATAACAATTACTTCATAATCGCCTTGAATTTTTAAAATGTGATTGATTAATCCGCAATAATTTCCCAGTGTAAGGGTTCCGCTGGCTTGAATGCCCGTAAAAAATCTTGGCTTTTTCACATATTTATTACCTAGACAGGTTTTAATTTTACTCATATTGTTATCGATTAATAAATTTTTAAATTGTTGGTATTTTTATAAATTGGTTTGAGGTCTTAAAAATGGTAAGTAATTGTGCCATTTTTTTGTTTTTTAGCGGAGAAATTTAAAGGAAAATTATTGTTTTTTTTTTTTTTTTTGCTAATTTTGCTAAAATAATATAACATATACAACTATACAATTAATTTAATATGTCAACAACAAGAATAACAATTACGGTAAGGCAAATAACTATTGATGCTGCGGCAAATGGAAAAAGAGAAATTAAAATACTGGCTGGTCCTGGGACAGGTTATGGTGGTCACCGACTGGCTAATAATGATGTGTGAAGTGAGGATGGTAAGAGAATAAAAAACAAGGTAGGAGGCGGAACCGAAAAGGCCAATACTTTCCGAACGAATGCCGGGGGGGGGACTACTGATGTTGATATCACTGATATTCATGGTATTAAATTGACCTTGCCGGATAAGTTAGCCGAATTAGTTTATTTTTACATCCAGTGAAAAGAAAAAATTAAAGATAAAAAAGACGATAATGAGTTTACCATTACGCTCAAAAAAATTAATTACCAGGATGTTATTGGAACAGCGGCTGAGGGATTACCCAACAGTTTTCCCGATTTGGATGATGATTGCTTGGTATTAGACGAAAGTAGTTTTTTGCCAACAGAAGGTGGGAAAATTGACAGTTGAGCAAAAGTGCAAGAAGTAGTGGAAATTAATAATTTTGACAATAACCAAGCTGATTATAATAACACGGACAAAAAAGATTTTGGTGGAACGCCAGGAGTTGCTAATGACCCCAGCGAAAAGCAAGTATTTGCTGATTTAGTTAAGGCTTATTGTCAAATTTATAACTCTGCTATTCCAAGTATAGCGGAGTTAGACAAAATTATTGAAGAATTGACTAAATTTTCAACCACTAAGGATATTGATTACGACCACAATCATGCGACCAATATTACGGAAGATAACGCCAAAAAAACTATTTACCGACAGGCATACTTAGAACCAGAGGAAGCACATAATGGGACCAAAAGCCAGTATCTAGCAACAGAAATTGTGTATTTATATAGTTGTGTCCAAGAGTTAAAAGTGTGACGAAAAATTGGATTTGACTCGATTGAAGATGTTTTGCGAGCCAATGCGAACGGCTATTGAATAGCCCAAAGAAAAGGTGGCACTTCTTTGAACAAAGATAATAGTATTAATGATGGGACTAATTGGGATAAGTTGGATGAAAGCACTAACGAGGGAAAAAGCAATATCCAAGCCATTACGGAGGTGGCAACTGATAATCAAAGCACCGGATTGGGGGGTGGTAAATATAAGGGATTTTCGATTATTGACCGGGAAAAACAGAAAAGAGAAAAAACACTAGGGGCAGAAGAAAATATAAAATTTTCTGTCATTAGCGGGGGCAAGGAAGAAAAATTAGAGTTTAAACCTGCTGAACATTGCGAACGAGAAAATATTGATAACTTGCGAAAGTTGGAGGTGAAAGATAGTAGTGGTAATGAAGTGGCGGAACTTTCGATTTTTAAAGACATTAATAAGGTAGCAGCCAAAGACCTTTTTGGTTTCCAACCAGGGGATATTAATGCTGCTGGCGAATTTGATGGAAATGACTTGAAAAAAGCCGATAGTTGAAAAGTTGTCAAGGGCGGGAAAAGCAGCAAAGACCACCAAATGACTAAAATTAAATTTAAACTTAAAAATAGTAAGGATTTTGGTGAATTTATGGCAAAAATTGTTGGCAATTTTGATGATAAGAAATTTGCCCCTAACCACTTTTTAGACGAATTTGGTTCACATCAGGCAACCTTGGATGAATATTATGATTTTGTCAAAAATAACACGACAGTTAAAGTAGATGGAAAAAGTTATAACGATAATAATGAGGATAATAAAGAGTTAATGAAAATTATTGATTGATTTTTTCTTCACTTAGGAAAGTGAGCGACAATTTTAGATAAAGATTATTCCCAAAAGGACGAGCAAGAATGCCAGGAGGACAGAAAGTTTTTGAAAGGTGTTTTGGCCGCTGGTATTTATAGTAAAGACAAATTTAGAGCAGAGCACCAAGTTAAAAAAAATGTAGAAACTCTTGTTAAATTTATTTATTCAGAGGCTTTGACTGACAAATTATCCCAAATTGATAAGCGGCTAGAAGCAATTTGAAAAGGTGATGATAAAGGCGATATTAAAAAACAAATAAGTGATTTTTTAGCCACCGGAGCCGGCAAAAATTGGTCAGAAACGGCCAAAAAAGTTTTTTTGGAAAACTTGAACGAGATAACTTCGGAAATTTTCGCAGCCTTAAAAACTTTGGTGCCATTATTAGAGACCGCTCACGGAAACAGTGCTGATAACTTAGCCGACTTGGAAAAATATTCCTCGGCGGAGGCAAGTAATGACGGAGAAAAAGATTGGGCGAAAGCTTGAGAAATGGCAAACAAGGTGGAAATAGAAGCTGGGAAAGGCTGAGCCACCCGCGGATTAGAAAAAATGACAAATAAAGTGGTGGCGGCTCGCACGGCAGCGAAAACACTCCTAGATGAGGTGGATAAAGATAATGCCTATAACGCAATAGGAATTGCTAATATCAAGAAAATAAGCGAGATTAATGCTATTAAAGACTTGTTTAGCCAAGCCAAACAAGGTTATGCAATGACTTCCCGAGATAGTGCCAATTTTGCGACCGTATTGTCAGCCTTGACCGAGGCTAAAAATGCCAATAATGAGGCTTGAAAAAAAGTAAATTTATACAAAAAAGATGATAAAAAGGCAGATTACTCGGATGGTTATGTAGCCGGAGCTTGGAAAAAGTTAGAAGAATTTAAGCAAAAGGCAGTAGCCGACTTCGACAAAGTCAAAGCCGCAACCACAGAAAACGAATTGGAGGAAATGCTGCAAGGAGTAATAGCTGCCGCCACTGATACGGCAACCAAGGAAAGGTGAGAAAAAGTGGATGGACCACGAATGAAAGCTCGGCTCAAATTAAATCAGAATGATGATAAGGAAAAAGAGTTAGTTCGAATATTAGGGGTTAATATAATTGATTCCAGTGAATACCAAGATGACGAGGCAGGTTTGAAAAAAATTGAGGAGGATATTAACAAGTTAAGGGAGTATAAGGAAGCAAAAAGCGATGAGGAAAAAGGCCAAGTTTTCGCTAAAATTAAAAGTGTAACGGGGATTGACTATGCGATTACGGAATTTATTAAGCAGATGGAAAGTAAAAAAGACCTGATAAAAGCCGCCCTTAAAAAAAAAGAAGAGGAGGAACATAATAAAAAAAATGATCCGTCCACTACCAACGGAACTCCTTGATACAAAAATCCGATTTATATCGGAATTATAGTAGTTGCAGGAATAATGTTAATTCTTGGGGCGGCTTTTTACTTCATGAGGGAGAACGGTGAGGAAAAAAATGACAATGACAATGAATAGCGATAAAAGTTAATTAAAAAAAATGAAACTAGTCTAATGGAAAAATTTATTTTCGAGTAAAAAATAAATTAAATGAAAATACTAGCAATTGGCGACATATTTGGTAAAACTGGCCGACGAGTTATTGAAAGAAATCTTTTCCGACTAAAAAAAGAACATGAAATAGATTTAGTTATCGCTAATGTGGAAAATACTACTCATGGCAAAGGAATATCACGCAAGCATTATCAGGAATTAAAAAATTATGGAATTGATATCATGACTTCAGGCAATCATATCTTTGCTATTGAGGATACCAGAAAATATATAAATGAAGTGTCGGATTTATTAAGACCAATTAATTCTAATCCTTATCATCCAGGTCCAGGAACTATTTTAACTAAAGTTAAAGGCAAAAAAATTCGCATCACTAACTTATTGGGAACTACTTTTATGCCGATGGCGGCCGAAAACCCCTATTTTGCCTTAGAAAAAATATTAAATTTACAAGATTGAGATATTCATTTGGTCGATTATCATGCCGAAACCACGGCGGAAAAAATTGCCTTAACCTTATACTTTGATGGCAAAATTAGTGCTTTATGGGGAACTCATACGCACGTCCAAACCGCTGATGAAAGAATTTTGTCGCGCGGAACTGGTTTTATTACTGATTTAGGAATGACGGGACCTTATGGTGGGGTTATCGGCGCCAAACCCGAGGTAATTTTTCAACGAGCGAAATATGGGTTACCAGCCAAAATGACCCCAACTGAGGATAACGGACAGTTTAATGGAGTTGTCTTGGAATTTGATGATAATAATAAGGTAGTAAGTATTAAAAGAATTAGAGAAGTGTTTTAAAAAGCAACAAAACACACAATTTATACTATTAATAATTATAAAAATTTACAAATAATTACATTCAACAGAACAAAACCTATATAAAATATAAATTGATGATAAAGATATTAAAAAGTTGTTAATTTTGGGTTCTTGCTTACCCCACTTTCTTTTAGCCATGGATAAAGCAAAGTAAAAAATGACTTCACATTTTCGTAGTAAACCATTTTAGTTAGCAAGAATGTATATGAACTTTACCGGAAGTAAAACAGGGCAAAGTTAAGTTCTAATTGGATTTCTTAGTCGATTCCACTAATTAGAAGTTAAAGAAAAGAATTGGCATAATAAGTAAAAACTTTTTTACCAAAAGGAATTATTTTGCGTAAATTGGACAGCAAAATATTAGTCCCCAAGTTAATTCCTAGTAAGTAAAAAAGAAATCCTTCGCTTGGCTTATTAAAAAAAACAAGTGAGGTTCTAAACTAGACAGAATAAAACTAGTGCCACGCTATTTGAGGCAAGAGAATAGCAAAAATTTTAAAGAAAAAACTATAACAGGAAAAAACCAGCAAGAAGCCCCCGACCTCATTTTCAGGTCGGGGATGAAAGAAATAAAATAAATTTTGATGACAGAAAAGAGAAATTTCCTAATTGAGGTTAAGATTAAAGATGAAAATGGTCAAATTAAACAATTGCAAAAAATAGTTGATTTAGAAATTACGTGAGAAGAAGGGGGGGGGGGGTTTTGAACCCAGGAGAGAAAAGAACTTATACGAGTGTAAGCGGTAAAAAATACAGTCGTAGACCAAGTAAAGGAAAGGTGATTAGATTTGAAAAAGATGGCAAAAACTATGATATTCGTGTGGAAATTCATGGCATGAGAAGAGGCTGATTTAGAGACCAAGCGACTGACTATGGTCTTTATCCATCTTCCCCCAATGCTTCGTTTGCTATATATCATGGCGAAGACGAAGTTGCAAAATTTTGAGGAAAGAACTGATATGAAATGTGAAAAAAAGATGATTCAGCTAGTTTTTCCATTATACCTACTCAGTGAAGATGAAAGGGTTTTATGATAGTAGGAGTTATTTTTGCTCTTTTGGTAAGTGGAATAATTTGATGAAGAAAAAGAAGCAAATTAAAAAAAGTTGCGAGGAATTAAAAACTTCTCCTAATAATTGAGATTAAAAAGTTGTTAATGTCATTTGAAGATGAAATAAAAAAAAGCAACTGGCATAATGTAATGTAAAGATTTATGAAAGAAAAACGACAGTTTCTGTGTCAATTTGGTGATTAAACAAAAGATGATTATAAATTAATTGACTTAACTAAACGGCAAGAACTTGAAATTGATTTTCGGGGAAGTGAAGGTCAAATTGTTGGCAAGAAGCAAAACGAAGTAGTATTGGAATTCGAGAAAGATAGCAAAAAATATCAAGTGCTAATGAAAGTTGACAAAATAAAAAAAGGTTGATTTAAGGATGAGATAATTGGTTGTGTTTTTGAACCACTTCCTCTTGAAAATTTCACTATTTATGACCCTGATTTTTATTCAAGGACTTGATACAGGTACACAGAAAAATACAATCCTAACACTATTGTTGTTTGATGAAGAAAGAGATGAAAAAAGGGGAGAGTAATAAACTCTCCCTAATAGTTAAAAAAATGTTTACTAATTACTATAACACTTAAACTGCTATTATTCTCATTAAAAAAATTAAGGTTTGGGTAAAAGAAAAGTCAACGAGATAAATATTGCCAACAATACCACATAAATATTACGGATAAAATTAGTTAATTTCGTAAAATGAGTGGCTTTATAAATGTTTTCCTTTCTTTCCTGAGCCGGTGAAAAACTATCTTCTTCCCCGAAAAAAAAAGAACAAATTATAATGGCTATTCCCAAAATTCACAAGAGTATTTTTAATATTAACATAAAACTTATTAAATAGATTTTAGTAAAATCATAATTCAACGATAATATAAAAATAATAGTAATGACAAAAAACATTATTGAAGTTAGAAAACTGAAAAAAGTTTATGGAAGCAGAACAGTACTGCAAAATGTTAGTTTTGCGGTCAAAAAAGGTAGCATTCATGGCTTTATTGGTCCTAATGGAGCCGGCAAAACCACTACTTTAAATTGCTTGATGAGTGGAGTAAAACCGAATGGTGGGGAAATTTATTTAGAAAGTAGGAAAATTGGCGAGAATGAGTTAGTTAACCAAAAAATTGGCTTTATGACCTAACAAGCCCAATTTGCCGAGGATTTGCGGGTGGAAGACTTTGTTCATTTAGCCGGTCAATTAAGGAATATTCCCAGCCAAAAAGTAGAAAAACGTTTGCGACAATCCGACTTAAATAATCATCGTTTGAAAAAATGTGGGGAGTTGTCAACCGGTTGAAAGAAGATTTTGCTTTATTTTGTTTCGGTAATGCATGACCCGGATATTTTGGTGCTGGATGAACCAACTTCCGGTCTGGACCCTTCTTATCGTGGTATTTTATTAAGACAATTGGAACAAGTACGCCAACGAGGTGGCACCGTGTTAATTTCCAGCCATATTTTATCAGATTTACAAAAATTAGTGGACGCCACTACTTTGATTGATAAAGGCAAAATAGTTTATACGGGTGAAAAACCGGACGATATTGAAGAAATGTGTAATAAATTAGTTCTTAAAGATAAAATTAAAGAAAAGACCGGACAAAGCTGAATTTAACAAATTTATCTTTTCCGAAAAATTACCAGAGTTGCAAGACAAAGCCGGTCCAGATTTCCTTGGACTGGCAGTTGATAATTAATAATTGAGTTCTCCAATTGAATTATTAGATATGAACCAAACTAATAAAATACAGTGCAAAACAAAAATGAATTTTCGTCATTCCTGAAATTATTTTTTCAAAAGAACTTTTAGTAAAAAAAGTACGTGAATAATCTTGTTTGTACACTTGTTTATCGTTGGATTTCTTCTTTTTGTAATTAGAAAAGATAACTGATTTCTCGGCAAACAACAGATAGAAATAGAGACAAGGGAAGAAAACAGCGAGGAAAGGAACGAGCCTAAAAAAGGTGGTTATGAATCAATTAATCCAAAAATTAACAGCACTAACGATTTTTTTGCTTGCATCTTTCCTAATTTATTATTTGCTCCTATTCTTGTTTGAACTTATTGGATTAGTCCGATTTCTTGATTTTTCTGGTGACAATTTGACGATATCGGGCAAAAAACGCAGGCTGACGGCACGGATTTATTTTTCTTATCCACGGAAATACCAACCAGTCGGAAACAGATTTTTTGAGGAAAAGTAACTTTCTTGACTAGTTTGCTGGTCGGTTCGTATTTAATTTTGTTTGCCTTGCCACTTTCTCTCCTGTTATGAAAAGCCAATTATTTCAGTAATTTTACCGGACTACACACTTTTCTTTTCTTGGCTTGAAATTTTCTAATTGCTCCTTGCTTTTTCTTTGCCCCATTGGTAATTTTCTTGTTCGCTTTGGCTTCTTTGGGCTCAGTCTGATACACTATTCTAAAATGATTTGGTCGCTTGTCCCTCATCTTTTTTGGTCTTTTGGGACTGCTTGTTTTTCAAGCCCTTCGTTATGGGGGAGGAGTGGGAGAAAAAATACTCGAATGAGGTAGAGATTTTTTCAAATGACTAGGTCAAAATTATCTTTTAACTACTTTGACTATTATGGGAGTAATTATTGGCTTGGCTTTATTCACTTTATCGCTGGCTTACAAGAACTTCTTGAAAAAGGACTTGCATTAAAAGTAGGATTGAATGAAAAAGGAGCAAAAACTCTACTTTTATTTAATTACTGTGGCTTATGACGGCAGCGATTTTGCTGGTTGAGCCATTCAACCGCATAAATTTACTGTTCAAGGTTATATCGAAACCGCTTTAAGCAAAATTTTTCAACAAAAAATTAATATTTTAGCGACTAGTCGCACCGATAAAGGGGTTCATGCCCGTGAACAAAAATTTACTCTGCGACTTAATTTAAATTTTTCTGAGGAAAAGTTATTTACTTTATTAAAAAAAATATTTAGCGAACATGTTTTAGTCAAAAAGGTTGAAAAAGTAACTGATAATTTTCACCCACTCCATAATGTTATTAGTAAAGAATACCGCTATTTTATTAATACCAAAAAAATTAATATTTGACAAAAAAAATATCGTTGAGAATACAATTTACCACTGGCAGTTAAAAAACTAAATAACATTCTCCAAGTTTTCCAAGGTCGGCACAATTTTTTTAATTATTCTTATTGTCGTTGGCAAGAACGAGAAAAAGTGAATACCGAACGGGAAATTACTTTCCTAAAAGGTTGAAAAAGAAAAAATATTATTGTCATTAGCATTATTGCCAAAAATTTTTTGCGCTACCAAATTAGAGCGATAATTGGTGAAGTTATTAATTGTTATGAGGGAAAACAAACGGTTAATGATTTACAAGCAAAATTAGTTAACTATAATAAAAAAAATTACAAATATAAAAATATTGCCCCAGCGGCGGGTTTATATTTATGGAAAATTGATTACAAAAATTAAATATCAAAACAACTAATTTGTAAAATATATAATATAGGTAATATTTCCCTATATAATATTTAAGAAAATAAAAATAATATGCCAAAAAAATCATTACAAGGCTGATATAACAGCAATGATATAAATTACAGCCAAAAAGAAATAATTAAAAAATTTGGAGTAGGTGATTATTATCCTGAATGTGAGCGAAGAGATTTTTTAAAAATATGATACTGAAATGATATATTAGAGAGAAATATTACAAAGTTGGAAAATGGCCGTTCTTTTCCTAATTATTTAGTTTATCAAATGAACTTCTTTTCCGCTTGACGAAATAATAATTTGATACTATTCGTTGATGGTCAAGAAAATGATTATTGAGTAAAATTAATTGTTTATGAAATGCCCTATAAGAAAAATGGAGAAACTAAAATGTGAGAGATTTTTGAAGTATTTTCTATTGAATGAATTTGTCCAGGCACTATACGAGGCTAGAAGAAAAGTAAAAGAAGTAGAGGGAAAATTGCAAAGTGATAATCCAATACTTTGTGGAACACCTACAACAAAATTAAGTGTTTATTATTACGATGACTATAACAGTAGTCTTTTCCCCATTGCATATGGAGGAATAGTTGGAAGTGAAGAAATTAAAAGAATTGAGTTAACAGGTTCGGATTTCTATGCAGCCAAAAATAACCCTGATGATTATTTTAAACCTTTAGATATTGTGAAAATATTTGCTCCTCGTTCTAATGGGAAATGAATGGTTCATACTGGTATACATCTCGGTAGTGGAAAAGTTTGCCATCTTTATGTTAATGAAAGAAAAGAAACTGTAATAGCAGATGAAAATTGAAGTCAATTTTTTAAGGCGCTGGAGGGAGACAATAAAATGATTCGCTATCATCCAGTAATTCCTTTTAAGCATAAAGATAAGATAATCGAACATATTGCCAAAAGTATTACATTGAGAAATGGCTGTTCTTCTAGCTTCAAAATATCTTCCGTTTCTTCCGAACACAACAGTAATTATAACATAAATTATAATAATTGCGAACATATGGTAAATAAGTGTGTGTTAGGTCTTAATTTTTCTGAATATGCTGAAAAGAAAAACAACTGGTATACCAAGGAATTAAATATCTCGGAAAAAATTAATGAAACTAATAGGGAATTTGATAGTAAATATAATTACAAAGGTAATATAAGCGAAATAAGAGGATACGGAGAACGGTTCTTTGATGTTAATCGGGATGGAATAAAAATGGATGCTTGTGTTGAAGTGCAACCTAAACCAAGTATATTTAAGGATATGCTTAGAGAATATTTAAATAGAAATTAAAATTATGGCAAGAAAAAAATGAGTTATAGACGAAAGTATTACGAGAACACCGGAAGAAAGAAAATGGGTAGAGGAACAGTTAAATAAAGAAAGGACACCGGAAGAATTAAAAAAAGCGGTGTTAGGATTAGAGTATGGTTCGGGAGCAAATTGAATGATGTGATTTAACAAAGAAATTAGTGCCAGACTCCCAACCTGCGTGTCGGATCCAGAAATTTTTGAAAAAGAAGTCGAGGAGGAACATGAATACATAAAAAACCATTTTTTTGAAATAAAAAGAGGTATCATCAACATAATTAAACAAAATCCCCAAGAATGGGAAATTAAGGAGGAAGAAGTGCCTTGAGTTGAACTCGAAGGATTGCCAGAAAAGGAATGAAAATCAAAAGAAATGGTGGTTAGAAAAAAAGAAATAGGAAGCAAGAGTCATTCTAAAAATGGATTTACTGAAGAAGAATGAGCCGAAATTGAAAATAATGTACCTGTCATAAGAAAATGTGGATTTTCCGATTGTGAAAAACAAATTAGCTGAGAAGCAACCGAATGTAATAATTGCTGAAATAGGAAAGAAAACTATGTCTGTGATGCTTGTTGTCAGAAACAAAGTTATAATATTGCTTTTCTTGTTGGTGTTCGTGATTTCATTAATGACACTGAAATTTTTCTCAAAAGGCTTCGTAGATTAATCACCAAACTTCCTAAATTTTATGACAAACTTAAAGAGGTTGAGAAATCCTTAATTTTAACTGATAAAGAAAAACAAGCAGAAAAGAAAAATCATTCATTTCGAATTAATTTTTTGCAGGAAAAAAATGATGGTCAACAACGAGATAACATTCATTTATTTAAACTTTGTCGGAAATGCCTTGATGAGTTAGCAGAGAAAGAAAAAGTTTTTTTCTCAGAAAATCTAGATGTCAAAAAAATTGGAGAGAAATGAAAAAGCAACCGAATAAAACACTCTGAAATTTTTAAACAGATAGCCGATGAAATAGGAGAGGAAGAATGGAAAAGAATTTGAGATGAGAATGATAGAGAATTAGGGTTAAAAGTGGAAGAAGAAAAAAATAGTGAAAAAGAGAAATTACCTGAATGCTGACCAACCCCTGCTTATCAGGAAGAAGGAGTTTGAGAAATGTTAGAAGGGTATATTAAAGGCAAGAACGAGAAAGAAAATAAACAAAAACAATTAGACCAGCAATTACCTTTAACTACTCAAATTACTAATTTACAAGCAGAAATGAAAGAGTTAGAGAATAAATCACTCGAACCCCAACTGAAGAAGCACTTTTAACTAGTAAAAAGAAGGAATTAGATAGATTGTTAGCAGAAAAGGATAGTTCTAATACTACTAATAAACCAAGTGATAAAATTGTTCTTTATATAGTGAGTGGAGTAATTGGAGTAGTTTTAATTTTTGGTATTCTTATAATAGTGAGGATTCGCAAAAAAAATAAGAGTAAATATTAAAAAAATATGGTAAATTGGAAAAATATAGACATAAATTTTACAGAAGAATTACAAAAAGAATGAGAAGGTAAAGGGTTTAACTATGAAGAGTGTAGGGAATGAATAAATAGTGGTTTGCAAGCAACTGATGCTGATTATGCCAAATGATTAAGAGATATTAAAAAAACTGAAGCTGAATGGTTGCTAAATCATGGCAATAACAACGGACAATTAAAAAAAGAATACGAAGACTATTCAATTTCAAGATGAAGCAATAAAGGATTTAGCGATGAAGAAATTATGAAATTAAGTTTGAAACAGCGAGGATACTGAGAGCAGCAAGCTCAGATAGAAATAAACGAAATCAAAGAAGAACTAGAATCCCTTAAAAATCATCTCAACAATGAACAAACAAAACTAGTAGAAAACTTTGTTGAAGCCAACAAAAAAATAATCAAAGACAA
>CAUDNR010000326.1:0-34523 GCA_958430865.1 Entrophospora sp. SA101
TTCGCACCTCCCATTTTTGTTATTCGCACCCCTCCCGTGACTAAGTGTAGTAAGCGACCAATGAATGGCTTTAAAATATGATGATTTTATTGGTTCATCTTTGTCTTAGTCACGGGAGTGGTGCAAATAACAAAAATGGGGGTGCGAATAACAATTCCCATTATTTATTAGTTTACTAAATCTAATTATTTTTCACTATTCGTTCATTTGATGTTAAAAAAAATTTTGATCTTTCCTTATCTTTTGGTTTATTTTTTTATTTTTTTTTATTTTTTATCTACCACGTCCATCTATCGGAGAGGTTTCTTTTCTTTTGTTTGCCGCGGTCTACCCCGTTGATCAACTAACCCCAGAAATAATCATTAACCGAATGAGTGCGATAAGAACTAAAATAACGTACAATAATAAAATAAGGTAAAATCTAAATAATAAAAAATAAATTGTTTGTTTATGTCGCAAACAAAGTAGTCTATCTATATATATACAACAAACAAAAATTACGCTAGTACTAAAGTGTATGATTATTAAGTAAATACAGTCGTTGCGTAATAAAAATCACATTTGGTCAATGAATGAATGTGCCGTTGCAAAGTTTTTGTTCTGTTCATGAATTAGTCATTTTTTTTCGATTGTGATTTTTGATTGTGATCCTTCTTCCCTTTAAGTGAGTTAGTTATTTTTTTGATTGATATATAAACTGTTTGTATTTATCGATCGAGCAAAATTCTTTTCAATTCAACAACTCTCTTTCCGATAATTTAATTGGATGATGATCCTTCATCTTTGACTTTTTTTTTCCAAAAAAATGCCATCGATCAATGTGCGTCATTTGTTTTCCCCCACAAGCTCATTTGCTCAGGACTTGCCAGAAAGTTTGGGGACATGTGTAAGTATACTCCTTGTTTTCTATTTGAACATATATTTCTCAAATTAAATACCAATTCTACACTCAAATACATCAAATTTAATAGTGTTGGAAATTTGTGTACAACTTTTGATGACCCATTAACAATTGAAGATACTTATTTACACCATCTGATACATCCTATCTTGTGACCATTTTTCCCAGATAAGCCAGGGAAAACAATTAATTGGTAATTTCTATGGATTTTTAATTGTCAATTAATTTGTTTGACATTTAAAGTTTAATACTCTAATTTAACATCTATTTGTTTCTTTTTTGCAACAGGGCTAATAAGATGTCACTAGCAAGTGCATCTAGAAAAATAGATTCTGATGGTGAAGGTCATCGACCTGATTTTATGCTCACTATTGATCTTAATGGATATAACAAATTTGAAATCTTGTTTGGTCTTTTCAAATCACCTAGCAAAGGCAATTCACAATTGGTAAATGTTGACTTGGTTGATTTGGGAGTTCTCATGAAAGACTCACTTGATGATATCTATGGCAAAGGAGTTGAATTGGAAATGGTTGTCTTTGGAATTCACTCATTTGGTATCTATCATAAACAATTGTTTTCTGTTGAATATTATGATTTTTGAAAGCTAATCAATTTCTCTGGCAGGTTATAATATTAGAATTTATGCAATGGATCTGTCATATGATGGTGTGTACAGGATGTTTTTATTGGGTGAATTTGAATTGCCAAGGAGCAATCTTAGTCTTTGTTTGGTAGAAGTCATCTTATATGAAATTGTAAATTTAAAGGTAAGTTCTTTAAGTTTTTTAATATGTCTATTATACCAATTGACAAATCATCAATTCTGTTTTATGTTATATGCCAATTGCAGAGATTGATAGAAGAATTTATTGAGAGGCTTTCACCCTATGTATCCAACCATCACTAATAATAATGAGAAAACTCCATCAAAAAAGATTATGATGATGAGAAAGACATTAGCAACTCCTCAAAAGGTAAGATTTATTAATTTTTTCTCACATTGAATATTTCTAATTTCTCAATAATTTTTTCATTGCTCTTGTGATATTCTTTAGGTTAATGTTAATAATATAAAATAATTGTTACGAATATAATTAGAATGGATATGTATTAGAATTGATTCTTTTGTTATCTAATTTGTTCCTGAAAAAAAAAATTTTGATCACTCTCAATCAAGCCTTTTGATGTTTTATTTTTGAACAGTGACTATTTATGAATTTAGTTCTCATTACCAATAAAATTATAATCTTTTCTTTTTTATCTTTTGATAATTATAAATAATTGTTGTTAATATAATAATTGATATTATCAAAAATGAGATTGCAATTTCAGTTATACTGTACGAGTAGATCTTATTTAATTTAATAAGTTTATTTATTTATTTTAAATTTTATTTTGAATTTCGTTCCTAAATGTTACTATTAATTAATTATTTATCCTTATGGATCCAATTCGTTCTCAACAAATTAATCTTTCACTAATCCCAATTAGTCTTGGGTATTTAGTTCTCGTTGCCCCCGTCAGGCTGAAATTATTATTACATTAATTAATTAATTGTTACGGGAATTACCCGAATAGTCATCTGGACGAATTTATTATCTATTCAATTAATTACTATTAAAATTATGCAGAGTTTTTGTTGTAACTTGTATTTTTATTATTATTAATTATGATCGTGACCAGTAAAGACTAAAATAAATCATCTAAAACATCAAAAAAAACATGAATATATCATCCTAAAATATATCTCTAAAACAATACCATCCCGTCCCCCAAAAAACTTTGAAAATGGAATCCTTTCTATATTACATTCAGATCAAAAAAAATTACTAATACATTCTACAAGTTAAAACGAAATAATCTATTGTCCATTATTGTATAAGAATTAAATAAAATGATAATTTGAAACCTTAGTTAGTTGATAAATACCAATACTAACATTTTATGTTAATTACTGTCTTTACGACCAACTTAGGTTCATAAATAAATGATAATAAAAATAAATAGATAAAAATAATTAATTAAATAATTAAAAAAAATAAACGTTTGCACATGTCACGGAGGGTCCCGCGTAAAAATTTATAATCTTCAGTAAATCACATGTTCTGTATAACATCATGATTTTACTCACTTACAGTCAGTGTTGGCAATTTAACTGGTTCAAACCTTTTTTTGAACTATTTGAACTTTTGAATTGTTAATTAGTTAAATAACCAGTTAATTAGTTAAATAACATGCTGATCATTTGAACATTGCTGAGCAGTTATTTAACCAATATGCAAGTTATTTGATAGAGTTCATTACAAATATGGAAAACAGTATCAAATGTTATTATTATATGTACTGTTTTCTGGATACAGAGTTAATAACTTTGATTTTAGGAAAGAACAATGTTTATTTACACCTTGGTTTAAAATTTTATCAATTCTGTACACAGGAACAGCTTAGAGGAAATCATATTTTACAATAAAAAGATATAGGTGATGGTGCATATTATCTAACCCAATTTGTTAATTATTTGCAGATAATTTCCAAAATTGGTTAGACAATGTGCTCTGTGCACATAAATCAATCAATTTATGTCATTGAACCAAAGTTCACAAGTTCAAATGATTTTTTGAACTGGTTATTTAACTTTTGAACCAGTTATTTAACTGACAGTTCAAAAGTTAAATAACTGTCATTGCCAACACTGATTTTACATATAAAATTATGCACAAAGATCATATGAGTGACACTTGACCCACTGTAGATCTGCAATGTCCTGAAAAAAAAGTCTTTAAATCATGTTTCTATTTGAATATCAGCATATTTGAAATTGATGTTAAATAATTTTTATTATAATATTTTATGAGTGATACTTGTAAATTTTTTCAAATAAAAATTACACTGCAAATTCAATAATTAGGCTCTTTTTTTTTTCAAAAAAAAAAAAAAAAATAGCACAAATAACTAAATAATGCAAAGTTATTATTATTAAAGAAGTAAACAATATTAAACTTTAAACAAAGATCAAATATAGTAAACAAAGAAATTACATTTAAATAGAAATTATATCCCTTTCTTCAATAAATGATATCAGATTAATAATTAATTAATTTTTGTAGAATCATTAATAATGATAGATTATTATCATATAAATTGAAAAAAACAAAGTCTTAGAATAAGGATAGTAATTATACTTAGGATTTTTCAAGGAATTAATCATTACACCTCATAATTATTATTAAGTTGCCATATTATAATTGAAACAAGTTGAAATTATAGCAGTGGAATGTGTGAGAATATCTTTCCTTCCAATTACCATTACAACATACCCTTTCAATCTATCCTTGCCATTGTCTTCAATCTTAATCTGTTTGGAACAAACTCCAGAATTAGATCGTTTTGCATCACCCTTTATAACTGTCTGTATGTAAGTGTTGAGTTGTACTTTAGCATGTTCAAAGCAGGATTGGCAAATTGATTGGTCCATTGAGAACTGATGGATTTTGGACTGGTCCATTGCCATTAATAAAATACTAAATATGATTAAAGTGTTACACTAATGGACCCAATGGACCACACATTTGCCAACCCTGGTTCAAAGACCTCTCCAACTGTAGTTGTCACAGGTTTTCTTTCATTTTTTGACCAATATATATATTTCATGGTACTTATAATACTATAGGAAATCTCCATCTCCTTTTCAAAGTTCTCTCGATCATTATAACCAATTATCTTATTCCAATCATTTTTTCTTCCTTTCAGAAGACCATCCAATGTGATATACTTCAATTCAAAATAATTCTGAGGGAACGTTGATTAATAGCAATATCACATGGAGGGATGAAAATATCAATAAATCCATAATGACCTTCACCCTTTTTTTTGGTTTTATTGACTACAAGACAAAGTTCTGGAATAGATTTATCTGATGGATCTAAAAGACACTCTACAATTCCTTGTAGCACAGGTTCACTTGAGGACTCCAGTGATCTCAGTGATCTTGTTTGCAGGAAATATTTTAAAAGTTTAATGAAATCATCAATTTCACCAGTAATGAGCTTATTAAATGCTGGATGCATTAATTGACAAATTGGGACTTTTTCTTTCTGTAAACATTGAGTGAATCAGAGTAAATGACGGAATTCATATTATCAACCATTCATGGTAATCTAGCACATACCTTGATGCATGTTTTTTCTTTGTATTTGTAATAGTCTCCTCTCCAATATTAATGTTTTTCATGGTAAGGATTCTTGGACGTTTTGCAGTACTTCCTTCCAGTTTCCTAAAAATAAAGCCAAAATTTAAAGTTTAATCCATGTACAGTCAAACCCTCGTTTCAACAGATTTTTGGTTTTACCCCTTGATTTTATTAATTAAAAAATTCTCGTTTCAACGTATTTTATATATATATAGTGCAAGACACCTAGTCCCACAACTTTTCATTGTCCTTGTAGATCCTTCTCTAACTCCAAAAATGGAAATGTAACACCAAAAAAATAAGCCGTAATTTTGAAGCTAAGACCTTTCTCTACAAAGTTACGATTTCATTTTGTTGATATGGGGCATGGACAATAGAAACGACCCAAACGTCAAAAATCATGATTTTGAGTTAATAACATTCCTATATGTAATTCATTGCAAAGATTAATTTTAGCTTAGAAACCATACCCACTTTGCTTAATAAAATTTTGAGTTATTTAAAAAAGATTGCAAAGACAAGCATGGTGGAAATTCCCATTTTTGTGTAACATTTGAAGATCAAAAAAAAATTTTATTTTTTAATATTATATTAATTTTTAATTTTATTTTTTAATATTAATTTTTAATTTTATTTTTTAATATTAATTTTTAATTTTATTTTTTAATATTAATTTTTAATATTATTATTGATTACAATTTTTATGAAACCTATTGGATAATTTAGATAAATATTTTTTTATTAATTTAAATTATAAATTTTTAAAGTTAAAATAATTTTTTGTTGGTACTTACTTATTTAATGCTTCAGTTAATTGTTTATTTGCAGAATCATCATTTTGAAAAATTATAAATTCATCATTATCATTAATATTTTTTTCATCTCAGAACTACTACTATCATTATCATTGTCTTTCTTTTTTTTCTTTTTTTTATTGTTATCTTGTCCAGATTTTTTCAATCTTTCAATAAAAGAAGGAACTAATTGATTAATCTTTTCTGAAAAATATTGGTAACAATAAACACATAAATTATTTTGCCTGTTAAAACAAATAATATGAAATGAATGACCACAAGTTAAAAAATAGCTTGGAATATTTTGATCTAAAATCTTACAAAAGTTGGCATCACAAAATTTTTGAGTATTAGGAATGTGTGATGAAAGAAAAGCTGTTGGTAAAGCAACTTCCCATAATTTACCCATTGTTGGAAGATCATAATATTGTTTTTCATTTGCTTTTCTTTTTGTAAGTTTTTGTGTTTTACCTAAATTATTCCAAACTGATTCAAAGTATTGTAATAAAAATATAGCTGATCTTTCTAGCATACAATCTATATTTTTTTTTTGAATAAGGATATTTTTTTTTTTCAACAAATGCATTTAAAAAATTATTATTATGTTTTTCAGTATCTATAACTAAAGCATCACGCCTTAATCTTTTTGGATCAAAACCTTTATCAGATGTGTATCTACATAATAAAGAGTGAAAGTTTTCTACATAACTATCATGAAATAGTGATAAGTATTGCCTAATAAAATTGTAAATTGGATTCCAGTAAAAAATATCACTTAGAAAAGCCAAAATAGCCTTATCATAATTTTTTCTTTTAAATCTTGCCATAAAAGTCCATACACAAAATAAAGTTTCAATATATTCATCGAAAAATCCTCCTCAAAATAAAACTCCATAAATATCCAACACAGAGGGAATGATATTATCTAACAAGTCAATACTAGTTGCATATTCAATATCTTTACATAGTTTAAATTTTTAAGATTTCTTGCCTAACTAACTTCCAACCACAATAACTTAGATATAGAAGTAAATTAATTTTACATGGAAATATTCTTTCTCCAAGATCTTTTTTAGCCTTAAAAACATACAAATAGAGCTTATTAAAAAAAGGATAAAAAATTTTATATGTTGTTTCACGTGTGTTTAGTGAGATGTGTAGAGGACTAATTAAAGGAACTAACTTAGTTATTTGATCAGGAATATTATTATTTAACTTTAAAATTTTTTGAGTAATTGCACTACGAATATATAACTGGCCAGGCCAATCAGCTGATATTGGGATTATATTTGTTTGAATATAATCTTGAATTTCAGAAAATTGAAATAAAAAATTTGCTGCTTTTAAATAATCATCCAGTGATTTAAGATTCAACTCTTGAAATTCAATCAACTTAACACAATCCATTGTACGTATATTATACATATCTTCTTGAATCCAGTTGGTATTGTATGAGTGAATTGATAATGTGTTTATTAATTCTTTTTCAGGTAAGAGAGTCATTTCTGGAACTGACCAAAATGATTTTCTATTTATATAACTAACACTAAATTTGTTCATATATGTATTATATAAATAATATATTAAACTATTAGAGTCTACAAGATTTGGATTATGTACTTTGAATCCAGATGGAGATAAGTAATAAATTGAAGGGATATTTGGAGTATTTATTGTCATAGTCATCATATGTGCAACATGTGAAGTTGAAGTAGTGTTTGGCATTCTTGATTGGTGTATGTCATGATAGTCATCTATATTTAAAATAAAAGTATTAATTTTCTAAAAAAAAAATTTTTAATTTTAATTTTAATAAATAATATATATATTATAAAATATTATAAAATATAAATAAAATTATTTACCTTTTTTTTTAAATATTCTAGTACACTCAAAGCATGATCTTTTTCTATTTTATTCATTTTGTTAATTAATGAACGATAAGTAGTTGATAAGCCAACATTTGATAGCATGTTAATTCCAGAACATGATGTGCCAGTTCCGACTAAAAACAATCCCATATCATCTTTAAAATAAGTACAATGTTTATTTCTAATACTTACTAACTGGTAAATTAATACCATAATTTTTTTTTTAATACTTTCAATTGTTTTTTGATTTTTATTTTTAATATTTGTTGATTGAACTAATGTATTAAAAAAATGAACAAATCCAGGATGTTTATTACTCACATATTCCATAAAATTGTTTACATTATTGATTGGATTTATTTTTTCCTTATGTTGAGCATCGTATAAAATTTTTGTTAAAATTTCTATTTCTTTTGTAAAATATTTACAAAAATTTGTTTCTTATAAAAATAAATAAACAGTAATATTAAAATAAGTATAATAAACATATATATAAAATGTAAAATTTTTTGATGCTTTTATATTATATTTAAAATATAAATTATTTGCCTGATATTAAAAATAATTCATCAAAATTTTCTTTTAATTGGTCTAATTCATTTTGTATAAATTGAATATTTGCCTTAAGTTGAATATTTTCTGATGATTTATTTATTAATTCATTATATTCAGCTTCATGTAAAATAAATTTTCTTTTTTTTTCATGTAATGGTAATTTTAAACAAAAATTTTCATCATCATTATTCTTATTATTCTTATCATTCCTATCATATACTACAAGATCATTGTAACATTTATGGCATAACTGTGAACCTATTTCTAAAACACATAAATTCTCTTTGTTATTAGAGAAAACTTTTCGTAAGGAATCTTCATTTAACTTCTGGAAGGTAGTGTTTTCATAATTGCTAAAATTACAAATTTCACAAGGTCCAAAATTGCTTCATTTCCTTCCCATATTCACACCAAAAAGTTTACTAATAAAATGTCAATGGAATTTCTGATCTTTTCTGATCTAGACTTAGAATATATGAAGGCGTTTATGTGCAAAATTTGAATACACATTCATTATTACACTTTACCCTGGCATTTGGTTACACTATTGTAATTCTACTTTAAACAATATAAATAATTATGTTACACGAAAAATAGAATTTCCACCATGCTGCAAAGACATAAGAACCAAAAATTGATGTTATACTACTAAAACAAGTAATGATAAACATAAATCCAGGAATTTGGTTCAAATAATGTAACACGAAATTTATTAAATAATTTTTGTAATAAAAACAAACGGAAAATAAAAATTTAAAATCCATTTTGTCACAACACAAATAATTAAATTTATATTTTAAAAAAATGACTTCTACACATTTATTTTTTAACAATATTTTTTCTGAAACACATCCTGATTTAATTGACTTAGAAGAATCTTTTGCAAATTTGAGAATAAGTTATATGTCTAGTTCAATTATTAACAAAAATGAAGAAAGAGTTGGTGAAGCAGAAGTAAGCTATGATGAAATAGAAGAAAGTGATGATGAAATAGAAAAAAATGATCATGTATCAGAAACATTGTCTAAAGAACAAATAGATAAATTTAAAAATATTTATAATAAAAATAAAATAATAGATGACCAAGTTATTGATTCTGAAGAACAAATGGAAATAGATAATGATATAAACCATTATATAGAAAATTTAGTACAAAAGAATTGCTGTCAAAAAGAATGTTTGAAAAAGAATTTAAATTCTAATAATATTAAAACTAGATATAAATGTTTTCTTAATTTAAGAAAAACTGAGCAAGACATTTTTTTGAAAGGCATTCTTTCTGCTAGTTTGAGAAGTGAAACAACTGCCAAAAAAGAAAAAAGAATAAAATTTGCAAATATTTATTTTTTTGATGGAACAGAAATTTGTAGAACTGCATTCATGGGTATCTATGGCATAGGTGATACAAGATGGAAAAATATTAGAAGTCATTTTAATGATTTTGATATACAATTAAGAACAAGTTCATTAACAGGGAAAGCAAGTAATAGAGCAATATCATTTGATGGAGTTTTGCAGATTATTAAATTCATATTAAATTATTCTAATATAAATGGACTACCATCTCCAGGTAAATAAAAATAAATTATTAACAAACTTTAAAATTAAAATGGGAACTTATTAATCAATGTAATTTATTATAGGAAGAAAATTTAAAAAAGACACAAAGAATATTATATTTCTTCCAGCAAATGAAAATCATACTA
This sequence comes from Entrophospora sp. SA101, assembly GCA_958430865.1. Lineage (NCBI taxonomy): Eukaryota > Fungi > Glomeromycota > Glomeromycetes > Entrophosporales > Entrophosporaceae > Entrophospora > Entrophospora sp. SA101. The sequence continues at coordinate 10,020 of CAUDNR010000326.1, forward strand.
CTGTATTTAAATATTTCATTGATACAATTGAAGAAAATTCTGAAATTTACATCTCAAACAGAACATTTCGAAGAATATGGCAGACATATCTTCCAGAGATAAAATTTCTTACACCTAGAAGTGATTTATGTCATATTTGCAAAGAACACAGGTTCAATGCAAATTATTGGATGCCAGAGGAAAAAGAAATAAAGATCAGAGAATGGAATGATCATATTACATGGGCAACAAAGGAACGTGAATATTATAGGTATATATATCAACAGTAAATTTTTTCTTTATTATAGATTCCTGAATTTATTTTGACTAAATTGTTAATTTTTAGAGATTGTATAAAAAATGCAAAGGAATCATTTGAAAATTCAAATCGAGATTCAAATGCCATTAGATCTGTAAAATCCATTGATGCTAAACTTCACATTTCATGGGATTTTGCAGAACAAGTTCATATCCCATATTCTACACAACAAGTGGTATGCATATTATTTTATTTCCATACAATTTTTTCAACGGTGATTAATTTTAAATTATATTACAAATAAAAGGCAAGTACATATTTTAAATCTTTGTATAAAGTTCAAGTATTTGGCATTTGTGAAGATTTTAAACCAAGACAGGTAAATAATATTTTCTAAAAAGTTTTAATTTTTTTTTAAATTACTTTCATATAATAATATAATTGTTATTCAGATAAATTACCTTATAGAAGAATCACAGTATGTTGGTAAAGGAGCTGATACTGTGATTTCTCTAGTTCATAATTATTTTGAACAATATAGTCTTGGTGAAGAAGAAATAATAATTCATGCAGATAATTGCTCTGGTCAAAATAAAAACAATGCAATGATTCAATATTTGGCATGGAGAGTATTGACAGGTAAACATAAAAGAATTACATATTCTTTTATGGTAGCTGGACATACCAAATTTAGTCCTGATAGTTTTTTTGGATTGTTGAAATTGAAACTTAAAAATTCTGAAGTTGATGATTTAGATGATCTTGTTAATGTTATAAAATCATCAACAAATGGATACAATAATGCTCAGACAATTTATGATGAAAGTGGTGAAAGAAAAGTTTTTTTCTACAGCTGGACTGAATATTTAAAAAAAATTTTTAAACCATTACCAAATATTTTAAAATATCATCATTTTATTTTTGATCAAGAACAACCAGGAACTATATATGTTAAAAAGAGGATTGATGAAGAATTCACAATTGTAGATATAGCTAAAAATTTGGATATAGAGCCTATTTTAGAGCAAAAACATCCTTTAGGTTTGACACCTGAACGACAAAAATATATATTTGAAAATGTTATTCCATATGTTCAAAACTCTGTTAAAAAAGATTTTTATAAATTTTAAATTTTAAATTTTTATTATATTATTTATTATTTATATTGTTATTATTGTTAAATATTAAATAAATTTTTTTGGAAAAAAGCTCCCAAGTTTTGTAATAAATAAGGAAATGATACACATATACCGAATTTTTGGGTCAAAATCTTTTTTTTTGATTATCTCAAAATCGTGATTTTGACGTTTGGGCTGTTTCTATTGTCCATGCCCCATATATAGTATATATAATTTTTATTTTTTTTTATTTGGATGATAAAATTTTATATCAATTTTTTTTTGAGCAGTTTAATTTTGGATACTTGGTATGTTGCTTTTATATTTTTTTGAACTAAAGAAAAATCCATTTAGTTATTGGTAAATTTTTTTGGTTTCATTAAAAATTTTTTTATGTAAATAAATATTATTGATTAAATATAATTAATTAAAAATTTATACATTATAAAATAAATAAGAAATAAATAAATAAAGCAAAAATTATTAATGCTTAAAATAAATTTTAACAATTGTTCAAATAAAATGACAAATTAATAAGTAAATATTTTATGCATAACCTTTACATCATAATAATAATCATATCTATCATATTGCAATGACATCAGGTGGATTATATGTTCATTAGTGTTGATCTGTTTATTTTAACATGAGTCAAACTATATAATAAAATAATAATTAATGGAATAAAGCAATAACAATAATAATAATTTTTTTTTTCACTTATCTTAAATTCATTTTGGTTTTGCAGATGATATAATTCCTTTTAAATTGTCTCTTCTATTTCACCACCATTAGTGCCATTGTTGAGATCTTTGACTTGTTGCAGAATTAATAGTAGATCTTTTTTCTTTTTTGCTCCTAGTCCTTTAAATTGTGGCTGATTAGCTTCATCCAAGGATCCAATCAATGAATTAATTACTAGTATTAATTCTTTGTTTGTTGTTGAATTTTCTGATAATTGATTTTCTCGCTCTTTAACAGTAACAGGGATTATACAAGTAATTCCTGATGATTTTTTTGAACCCAGTTTTTCTTTAATGAAATCTATTCAAAGAGCTTTGACTGTTAAGCTAAATGATTTCATTGCTTCACTTAATTTGTTACTTTTATCCAAATTTTCAAAGGCATGATCAAGTTTTAATGGGTCCAAGAAACCAGTATTTCTTAATTCTGCTCTAAAGCGTTGAGATTCTTTCTCAAAATTTGGACATGATCGAGGGCCTGAGCTTTCTTGATCTGTGTACCCAATTGTAGTAAATAACCTTTTTCGAAGCTACAAGCCAAAGAAAATGGTTTTAAAAGAAAACCAATATTATAATACAAATAAATAATAAAATGTCTAGTTTCTTTCGCTCTTTCCCACTGAAAAATCGACACGAGCAATAAGTCCCAAGTTAAAACTATTCGGTTGTTTTGAACTCAAAAGAAATTATTGACATTTAAAAATAAAGCAAACTTGGACGACTTTGTCTCATCCCAACTTTCTTTAAAGGAAATCAGATTTGAGCGAGTGTATGCAGTGGCTATTGCTTCGAAATCGTGAGAAGCCAAAAAAGTATCAAAATCCAAAGATCGATGAAATGTATTTTTGTATGCTGACTAATAGAACTTGGTGACAAACTAGAATTATCAAAAAGTTGACGTTTTGCCCAAATTTCATCAAAAAAGAAAATCTAAAGAGCTTACTTTTTATGTATTTAGTTCTGGGGACCCCTTAAATTTCTATAAATTATATCGCTCACGTGTTATAAAACGTTGTTATGATTATCGATTATCTCATTATAAATTTATCAAATCTGCTTTAATAAAAATAAATAAAAAACCAAAAAAAATAAAAATAAAAATCAAGTAAAATTTACATAATGACAACAGTACTAACTGATTTTGTAGAAAGACCAAATTTTGGTAGTGAAGGACGAGCCATTAGAGTCTATACAAATTTTTTTAAAATGACTTCTTTGCCTGAAGCAGATATTATACACTATGACATCACAATCACACCAAGCGTACCTCCTGCTTTAAATAGAAAAGTATATAAAGAATTTGTAGAATTAAATAGAACAGGAATCTTGTGTGGAATAAGACCAGTTTTCGATGGTAAATTTGCGATTTACTTACACACACACACACACACATATATATATATACATACATATATACATATAAGAAATTTTCTATTAATATCTTTTAAAAAAAGGTCGTAAAAATGTCTTTGCTCCAAGGCTTTTGCCTTTACCACCTGGTGAAACTACTAGTTTTGATGTAATTATAACATTTATTTTTCTTTTTGTAATCATTAATTTTAAAAATAATTTTTTTTTACAAATAAGGTAACAATTCATGACGATGATGCTACTGGTGCTGCTGCCGCCGCCAATAATAGACGTCTTCCTAGGCTTTTTAAAGTCAGTATAAAAAAAGTCGGTGAAATAAACATCAATGAGCTTTATAGCTATCTTGGAAGAAGATCTAGACTTACATCCAATGTTTTGAAAGGTAATAATAAAATAAAAAATAATGATTGCTACAAAATAAACAAATAAAAACACATTCTTCTGTTTGTTATTTTTGTAGCAATCATGGCCCTTGATGTTCTTATCAGGCATCAACCGTCAATGAATTATTCCACGGTAGGTCGATCGATTTACACACCTAAAGAAGCTGGTCCTCTTTTTGGAGGTTTAGAGGCATGGCAAGGTTATTATCAGTCAGCTAGACCAGGTCAAGGTAAATAAAATAAGAAATCATTCATATTACTACGAGAGAAATATATATATATATGTGCTTATTATTTTTTACAACTTAAATAATAAATAAATATTATATTACTAGGTCAAATGTATGTCAACATTAATTTAAGTGCAACAGCATTTTATGAATCTGGTTCGCTAATAGTAACGGTTGCTAAAATACTGGGACGTCGTGATCCAGATGATCTTAGAAGAGGTGTTATGGATAGAGATTATCATAAGCTTGAAAGATTTCTTAAAGGGCTTAAAATACGTGTAATACATCGGGGTGAAGCTACTGCCAGAAGAACATTTAGAATAATAGGAATTACTTTAACCCCAGCAAGTGATACTATGTTTGTCAATGAAACTGGTCAAATTAATGTTGCTTCTTATTTTGCTACAACCTATAGGCGTCGTCTAAATTATCCTCATCTTCCGTGTGTTGTCGTCAAAAGGAATATATTTTTTCCAATAGAAGTTTGTGAAATTGTAGAAGTAATTATTATTTTTTTTTTTTTTTAAAAAATTTAACTCTGATTTTTCATGTTATAATAAATAGAAAAATTTTATATAATAATCAAATTTTTCCCATTATGCTGAACTAGGGTCAAAGATACACTCGTAAATTAAATGATAAACAAAATGCCGACATGATTAGATTAACTTGTGTATCACCAAATATCAAAGCAAATAAAATAAAAAATGGATACGATGTACTCAATTATCGCGATAATGAATATCTACAACAATTTGGTATAAGAGTCTCGAATGAGATGGGGGCGGTATGTTTTGACTATCTGTCTATTTATATCTATTGTCATAAAATAAATATAGAAAATATAATTATTTAAATTAGTTATAAATAATCATGATTGTTTTAAGGTTCCTGCTCGAATATTACCAACCCCAACACTTCAATTTAATCCCTCATCTAAAGATCCTAATGTTAGACCCAAAGAAGGTGTCTGGAATTTAAAAGATAAAAAAGTTGCTGTCGGTTCCACATTAGGTTCTTGGTCCATCGTTGTATTTGGATCAGATCGTGAGCTTCCAGATCAAGCAATAGCATCGTTTAATCGGGAATTTGTCTCGACTTGTCAAGACTCAGGAATGGTATGCTTTTGACATATACGCATATACATTATCATAATATCATTTTACCCATACATTGATTGCTTTACTATTATTTATTAGCCTTATAAGTTTTCCTCCTTCTTTCCTCCTTCTAGTTTAAAATTTATCACTTTAATTTTATATTTGTTTTATTTTACACACACATCAGAATATTCCAAATAGGACTCCGCCAGTAATACATGCAAATGCCCAAGGTGATATAGAGGCTATATTGAAACAAGCATGGCTTCGTGCTGGAAATGCAGCCAAAGCACAACCACAATTAATTCTATGTGTGCTTCCAAATACTGGAATTGGTCTATACGCTGAAATAAAACGTGTTTGTGATACCGAAATCGGAGTTGCTACACAGTGTATACAAAGCAAAAACATGCTAGCACCAAAGAAACAATATTGTGCTAACGTTTGTCTAAAAATTAATGTTAAACTTGGAGGAATGAATTCTTTCTTAAACCCTGCAGAGATCCCATTCATATCTGAACGACCAACAATTTTGATGGGTGCAGACGTTACACATCCACCTCCTGGTATTTGCGTTATTTTTAAATTTATTATCATTATCATCATCATCATCATCATCATCATCACCGTGGCTTTTTTTAAAAAAAAAGTCTCAAATAACAGGCTCACAGAATAAGCCATCAATAGCTGCTTTGTGCGCATCAATGGATGCAAAGGCATCAAGATATGCTGCTTCCATCCGAGTACAACATGGAAGGGAAGAGATTATTGCTGATTTGACAAGCATGGTAAAAGAATTGTTAAAATTGTTTTATCAAACTTGTGGAAGAAAACCTGAAAGAATATTATTTTATCGGGACGGTGTATCTGAAGGTCAATTTGCTAGTGTTCTTAGTGGAGAAGTAAACGCTGTTAGAGGTTCATCATCATCATCATCATCATCATCATTGTCGTCATCGTCATCGTCATTGTCACTTATAATAATTTTGAAATTAATTAATTATATTAGAAATCTGTTTAATATTATATTTATGTGTGCTTATATATATTTGATACAATAATAATGATTAGCTGCTTGTCAAGCTCTTGATATTAATTACGCACCAAAGATTACGTTCATAGTAGTTCAGAAACGTCACCATGCCCGCTTCTTCCCAACAACCAATAAAGAATCTGACCATACAGGTAATTGTCTTCCAGGAACTGTTGTGGAGCATGAAATAACCAATCCGATTGAATTTGATTTTTGTAAGTTTAAACTGAATTTTAATATTTTTTATTTTTTTTTTATTTTCATTTGAAGATTAATTTTCATTTTTAAATAGATTTGCAAAGTCATCCAGGATTGCAAGGAACATCTCGACCTACACATTATCATGTATTGTATAATGAGAATGATCTTAGAGCTGATCAGTGAGTTTTAAAATGTGATCTTATAAATCAATGAATATTAATTACTTTAATGATTAATATATATATATATATATATACATAGAATCCAAACGCTATCTTATAATCTATGCTATTTGTTCGCAAGATGTACACGTGTAGTTTCATTGGTATGTTTGTTACAATGGTGATATAATTATTTTTTTTTAAATAAATAGCCATGATGATGATAAAAAAATTTTTTTTTTGTAGGTTCCACCAGTTTATTATGCTCATTTAGTATGTAGTCGTGCTCGTTATCATTCTCGTGGAAAATGGACCGATACAGAATCATCCGATGAAGGAATAGGTTCGACATTTGATGCTGTAAGACCTGAATTACAAAAGGTAAATTGAATTCGTTTGTATATTTATTATTTTATTGTTAGCATTATTACTATTGTTTATATGATTATAAACAAATTTTTTTTTACAGCTAATGTATTTCATATGATTGATTATGTTTGGTATTGGAAATATAATAAATATAGCATTTTTGGTTCTTTTAAAAAAAAAATAAAGTTTGTGAATGAATTTATACAAAAATTGATTTTTTTTTATTGCACACACATGACTAATTTTTTAATTAAATTGATCTAATTGAAACTTCTGAGACCTTTTTCTCTCTTTCTAAAATCACAATAACAATGAAAACATAGATGATGTATTAAATTTTTTCTACCACAACCAGGACATTGAATAACATTGACTTTATCTTTTAATCCTTTGTTTGCTGACCTCATTCTTTTTTTCGAATGTGAGGTTTTTTTCTTTGGAACCGCCAATACTATTGGCCCAAATATTTCAACCAGACCAACTGCAAAACCAGTTTTTTGTTGAATTTTTCTCCATAATCTATTCAATATATTAAACGATGTTGTCAATGTTGTTAAATTTAGATTTGTTTTCGTTAACAATAATTGTTGCGGTGCTGCTGCTGGTGATGGTTGTAATAATATAGCTTGACGAAATAATAAAATACTTGATAAAAATTTCATGTTTACAGATAAAAATAATAAATTTCGTGTTACATGTGCAATATATATCAGTGATGATGATGATTGAACATCAGATAATTTTTTTTTTCGAAAAATTTTGTTTTTTTGCATTCGTTAATTTATTTTTATAAAAAAATTTTTTTTTATCGCCTAGAGGTGAAAGTAACAACATCATGTATGTATGCGTGTTTTTAATTTCATAATAATAACAATAATAATAATAATTATTATTATTATTATTATTGTTTTAAAAAAATTTATAATAATTATTGATTAATAAAAAAAAAAAAAGTGAGGACATCTTTACAAAAAATCAATTAAAAAAAATATGCCTCCATCGGATGAAGATCGAGATGATGTTGAAGTAACTGAAACTACTAATGAAAATGTAGAAGAAGAAGAAGAAGAAGTTCATGTTACTTCTGATACTCCCATCAAAGGTCAATTGGTAATTATGATGATAAAAAAAAATGTGGTTATTGATTGATTTGGTTTCAAAATAATAATAATAATAATAATAATTTAATTAGACTATCGAAGAAGCGCTTCAAGATGTTTTGAAAAGATCCCTTGTGGTTGATGGTTTAGCCCGTGGTCTCAGAGAATGCGTTAAGGCCTTAGATAGGTAAATAAATAAATAGATAGATATGTTTCACGTGTGTTCTATATATATATATACATGTATTTATATTTATTTGTAATGCAATCTTTAGACGACAAGCCTTCTTGTGTGTGTTAGTGGAAACTTGTACTGAAAAAGAGTACATCAAATTGGTTGAGGCTTTATGTTCCGAGCATTCTATTCAACTGATCAAAGTTAGTGATGCTAAAAAACTTGGTGAATGGGCGGGTCTTTGTAAGATTGATCGTGAGGGCAATCCTCGTAAAGTCGTTGGATGTTCATGTGTCGTAGTCAAAGACTATGGTGAAGATTCTGAAGCTAGAAATGTACTATTAGAATATTTCAAATCACGTTAAATGGTTATTTAAAATTTTGATTGATGTTTTCTTAATTTGTCAAAAAAAAAAACCAACAAAAAATAAAAAAGTTCATCCAAACATACTATAATAAATTTTTTCTCCTTAAAAAATATGTAATTCAATTCCAAATTACCAGAAGATGCTAGCACAAAAACCATTATCTACAATCATAAGCAATATTTGTTTTTATCACATTTATTGGGTAGATATTTCCCCATAACAAATAGTTCCATGTTACAACTAATTAATTAACGAATGATTCTTTAATTCTTAATATAATTAATTATACTTGTATAATTAAAAATAACTGTTTATTCACAAAATTACAAAATACCAAGCAGATAAAATTTGGTCGCACAAAAATTTTTATTAAAATATAGAAAAGGCAAGCTTGTCAGATAATACAAACAAGATTAGGATCTCAAATTGGTATAGCCATCCCTTTTGTAAAGATTGTAGGAATATCAAGAAACGTAAAGAAAAGTGATTATACTTGTATCTATCTATGGATAATATATTTATATTATACAAAACAAACACTATTTTACAACTTTCTCTTAACATCAGGGCCCAAATGCAATCTCAGGGCCACCAACCCTGCTCTGAATTGCGACCTCCTGAGCTTGGAACAAGTTGCAGATTCTCGTTGCTTTGATGATCTGGATGTTTATGCGTACCTAATATTACAATTCATCTGCAGAGTTGCAACTTGGTCACAGTGCCAGCCTTACCCAGAGGTAAGATCGTTGCAGGTAACTTTTCATCCAACATGCCAGCGGCCATCTCTGGTCTGGGTGCTGCGAGGGAAGATTAGTGAAAGTGTCATTGACGATTGATGCAGTCTCCAGGGCCTTGGGCCCCCCTGGAATTCAGTTGCAACATTGTATCATCGGGGGCAGCGTGGTCAGATTAGCCTTGTGTACACGAGGAAGATGAGAGAATGACTGTAATGTGTTCAAGGTAGCATGTGTGTCTTGATAATTGTAAAATTCCCAATAATCAAACGTCACATACTCAAATTGTTTCAATTGTGCTGCCTTGACATCTTCTTGTATAGTAATACATATATAAACTCGATAAGTCAGTCACGCGGGGGCAGGCACATTTGACCAACTTATTGAGTAAACCAACTTATCGAATTTCATATAAATTTTTTGAATTTTATTTAATAAAATATAATAAATTGTTTAAACAATGTATAAAAATTATTCATTACTATTATGAAAAAAAAATTTCTAAGGTAGGTTGTTTTAAAGAAGCATTTTGTTTTCTTCTAATTTGATGTTGTAGGTCTCTCATTCCTGATATTACTGAGTTATTTATTTTTATATCAGAATTTTGTTGTAAATAATTAAATAGATTTTGAATACTATCCAAAGCAACTGTACATGATATTGGAGCACTCATAGTTTCTTCTTCTTCTTGTTCTGGTGCTTCTTGTACTGCGGCAATTATTTCCTCATCATCAATTATTTGAGAGTTTCTATTCTAGAGTCAATATTAATATAGTTACTTGCTGCGATACCATCAACATTCATTTGATCAATAAGTAATTGGACTGCATCTTCTTCATCTTCTAATAAATATTCTAATTCATTTGGTCTCATTTCCTTATCTCCTTCAACCATTTCCTCATCTTCTTCATCATTAGGTAGAATATCTGTTCTTTGCCAACAACGGTATATTGTATCATCAGTTACATTATCCCAAGCTTGTGCAGTCCAATTAATCGCATTCAAAATATTTAACCTAGGAATATCAACACCAAGTTCTTGGTTTTCATCATATGCTTGAATCCTGTCTTGGCATAATAATTTTCTATAATGGGCCTAATACAAAAATAAATAAGGTAAATTTTCTTATATTTATCATTAAAAAAAAATGTATAATTACCTTAAATGATCGTATTATACCCTGATCAATTGGCTGAAGATGAGAAGTTGTATTTGGTGGAAGAAAATGCAATTTAATATTGCTCAATTCTTCACCTTCTTCCAATTGTTGTGATGAAGCATTATCTACTAATAATAAAACGTTTCTTCTTCTTTTTTGCATTTCTTGATTAAATTGTCTAATCCATCCTTGGAAAATAGAACGTTGCATTAGTGTTCCTATGAACCGAACCGAACCGAACTTCAGGCCATGTTCAAGTTCGGTTCATCAAAACTCAGTTCAGGTTCAGTTCGGTTCAATAAAGCAAAGGTCAGTTCAAGTTCAGTTCAAATTTAAAATTTTCAGTTCAGGTTCAGTCCAAGTTCGGTTCAAAGTTCATGAACAAGTTCAAAGTTCAATCATGTGATGTCATTAATTAATAAAAGAAGTGCAAAGTGCAAAGCACATATAAAAAAATATAAAGAGGTAATGATGACAATAATGATTATGATGATTATGATTATGATTATGATTATGATTATGATGATAGTGATGCTGATGATGTTGTTGGTAATGATTCTAATAGCATTAACAGCAATACAAATACAATATCTGAATCAGAGAATTAGGAATTCAAAAATTTTTTTATAACATAAACAATAATAATTTCTTTTTGAATTAACACATAGTATATACAATTTCATCTCTAACAATAACCAACAATTTTTATACAACCAATTTTTTATACTAATAAAAAATAATGAATAAATTAAATTACCTAATGAAATTTTAATTTTGGTGAAATTTAAATGCAAAGTAATTTAATGATATGACTTGCTTTATTTGCTTGAATAAATTCCCAACTTCTCCTTCAAAGGCCCCTGCATCCATGATTTAAGACATTGTCCTGCTCTTACAGTCTTTGGTGCCAACTTACATCTTTTATCTGTGATCATATTTTTACTTGAAGAAAAGAGGCGTTCAGAGGAAGTGGAGGTTGCAGGAATTGAAAGATAGTCACGGGCTATACAAGCAAGATGAGGAAACTGTTTCTGATGGGCCTACATATGTTATTTACTAACTGACATTAATATGCATTCTAACAACTTATTCATAATTAACATATTCTTTACCTTCCACCATGCCAATACATCTGTATCCTTATTTGCTGGTTTCTCAGAAATATAACATTCAAGTTCATCTACATCATTTTCATCTTCATCAAAATCTGCATCTAGCATTGATTGTGTGACTGTCCTATTGGTGTTACTATTACTATCATTAATTGATGATGAATTTGTGATAGATATGGATGTTGATGTATAATGTATTTCAAGGAGATGTCGCATCCTAAACATTAATTCAGTGAATTAGAATTGAGAAATATGGGTCAAAAAACCTTCAAAATTAGATTGCTTACAGCATTTTTGTTTCACTGATATCATCATCTAGAAATCCTTTCTTTGTAAAATAATAAAGCTTTCTTCTTGGATCTAATGCTGTACACAACATCATAAACATATTTGTTTTTGAATAATATCGTACTAACTTATCTCTTGCTGCTTTAGCTGCTATCTGAATTTTCCCAGTCACTTCACCTTCACTTAAATCTGCTGTATCTTCAACATGATCAATAATAATATTGAAGAGAGGGATGATAAGGTAGGCTGTACTATATGAGCTAGTTGACATCTTTAACGTAAGGTCTTTGAATGGTTCAAGGAATTCAACAATTTTTTCAAGAGTAGCCCACTGTGTATGAGAGATGGCATACTGATGAAGGTCATCATGAATGCTAGTGAGGGTGTTGAGTGCCTAAAAATTGTTATCAGAATTTTGAATTCTGACATCTGAAATGATAGGAAGTTAAAAGAAAAACTTACTGGTTTAAGATAAAGACCATTCCTAATCATATCATGTGTAGAGTTCCAACGCGTAGTGCAATCAAGGATAGGCTTGAGAACTTTAATTTTGCATGCATTGCAAGCATTTTCAAGAAGTTCAACCCATTGAGGTGAAGTACGAATAGCAGAGTTGAGTTCCCTAATCTATGAGATCATTAGTGTAAACATTTATAAAAAAAAATAATGAAAGAATATATCTTTACCATGTTAATATCTTCTTTCACTTTTTCCAAAGCTGCCTGTACTGCCAAATTAAGAACATGATCAAAACATCAGAATCGAATATGCTCCCAGTTCCACTCAGTCTCTGTTTCTTCTCTTAATTTTGTTGCTAATTCCCGTACAAATGTATCATTATTAGAGGCGTTGTCCAAGGTAATAGCTTGAAACTATTAAGAAAAGAATTATAAAAATGATAAAATAAAATGAAGAAAACTTTAAAAAAGACCATATACTTTTGATATAATGTCATAATCCTTCAACACATCAAAAAACCCATTAGCAATTTTTACACCTTCATGTTTCCCTTTCATCAAACCAAAATCAACAACTGTCTCATGAAGGACCCAGTCATCATCAATGTAATGAGCTGTGGCGGAAACAAAGGCCTTGTTATTGGGAGAGGTCCAAAGGTCTGATGTAAAAGAAATTTTGGAATTTATAGTGGAGAGGTACACCTATAATGCCACTAATGGTTATTAACAAAAAAAAAAAAAAAGCACAATGCAACAATGGTAAAGTCTACCTTTAACTCTCTCTTTCCCTCTTTGTAAAGTTTCATAATTGTATTCTTAATTGCATCAGCCTTCACTGGTTTGACATTGGGATTCAAATATCTAAATATTTCAATAAGTTCAGGATCTTCTGCTGTGAGGAATGGACGTTGACAATTGATGAGCCAAATGGCAATCATATCATGAAATTTTTCATTATCAATAGTAGTGGAGGAGTTGACTGGAGACACAGATGACTAAAATACAATTAGTATCAAAATTGAAAAAGGAAAACAAAAAATAATTCAAAAAGTAATTTACCTTTTTTAAAAATTCCTCTATGTTTCCACTTTCTATTTGTGTTTTTTTCTTTTTTTTATAATATTCTTCAGTCTTAACATAAACCATCCAATGTGAATTCTCCAAATGATGCCAGAGTGGCCTTGTTGTACCTTCCTTTCCACAGGAAAAAGCATTGTGTGTACATTTTGCAATTATACATTTTGCAATTTTTTTGTCCTTTCCCCATTCGATTTTCTCAAAATAATTCCATACCTCACTTATATGATTACGTTTGTTGGAGAAAATTAAGTTTTGTGAATCTTTATTATTATCAGCATTAGAGGATTGGGATAAGTTTTCAGAGTACATGGTTATGTAAGGGTTTCAAATTAATGTATGATATATATATAAAGACCTGGATGCTTTAAATGTTTTACAACTCAAAAAGTACCAGTAGTTGTCATTACAGGAAAAAATCATGAAATTAATGATGAAAAATGATGGTTCATTGGCATAAAGAAACAAGAAGAAATTTTTTTTTTTATTTACTTATTTATTTATTTTTAACGGAAAAAAAAATTTTTTAAATATTTGCAGTGTTACAATCTTTTTCTAAATTTCATTGCAGATTATTAATTTATTTCAATTAAAAAGAAAGTCTGATTAATTAACACTTATTAATAATGGCATGAAAAAAGATTTTCTAATTAGAATTCCATTTGATATTTTAATATAAACTTTTTGAAAATCTTGCTGATTTTTTATAATCATGTAGTTTGCCGTTTTTTTTTGTTGGTCAATATTTATCACGTCCAAAATTTGTCACCGAAAATATATTATTCTCCCATAACATCAATGCTAATAAAAAAATTATTTTTGGCTTGCCGTATTTTTATTATTATTTATATTATTAATGGAAAAAAAAATTTTTTTATTTTTGATAATATTTTTGGTGACCAGCTGTATTTATTATTATGAAAAATATATTTTTGATGACCTGCCGTTTTTTTATTTAATTGAAAAATATATTTTTGGTGACCTGCCGTTTTTTTATTTAATAAGAAAAAATATATTTTTGGTGACCTGCCGTTTTTTTATTTAATAAGAAAAATATATTTTTGGTGACCTGCCGTTTTTTTATTTAATAAGAAAAATATATTTTTGGTGACCTGCCGTTTTTTATTAATATTAATATTAATTCTAAAAAAAAATCATGTTTTTTTATTGTAAATTTTTTATCATTTGTTTTGATTCAGAGGAAATTATCTTGCATTATATCTTTTTTCAAAAAGAAAAACCGTTTTTTTTAAATGGCAAAAACGTTATTTGCTTATTGAAAAAGTCTGGTGATTTTATAAATTCAATTTAAATAATAAAGTTCATATGATGACTTTCTATTACTATAATAAATAATGATTTAAATATCTTACTCTAATATTTAATTAAATTTCTGTATAATAATAATAATAATGGGCTCGTATAATATATCACTTACCTAAAAATTTTAAAAAATTTATGATAAATAAATATATGATAAATAAAACTTATGATGATAAAAAAAACTTACATTAAAAAACGATTTTTCTTTAGAATTAATTATATATTAATATTAATAAAAAACGGCAGGTCACCAAAAATATATTTTTTCTTATTAAATAAAAAACGGCAGGTCACCAAAAATATATTTTTCTTATTAAATAAAAAACGGCAGGTCATCAAAAATATATTTTTCTTATTAAATAAAAAACGGCAGGTCACCAAAAATATATTTTTTCTTAAATAAAAAATGGCAGGTCACCAAAAATATATTTTTCTTATTAAATAAAAAATGGCAGGTCATCAAAAATATATTTTTCTTATTAAATAAAAAACGGCAGGTCACCAAAAATATATTTTTCTTATTAAATAAAAAACGGCAGGTCACCAAAAATATATTTTTCTTATTAAATAAAAAATGGCAGGTCACCAAAAATATATTTTTCTTATCTGTTATTAAATAAAAAACGGCAGGTCACCAATAATATATTTTTCTTATTAATTAAAAAAACGGCAGGTCACCAAAAATATATTTTTTCTTATTAAATAAAAACGGCAGGTCACCAAAAATATTATCAAAAATAAAAAATTTTTCTTCCATTAATAATACTATTAAATAATAAATAATAATAAAAATACGGGCAGGCCAAAAATAATTTTTTTATTAGCATTGATGTTATGTTAATTAGAGAATAATAAATTATATTTTCGGTGACAAATTTTGGATGTGATAAATATTGATTGACAAAAAAAAACGGCAGAAAAAAACAGCAAACTACATGATTATGATTTTTTTCTTATTTGTTAAAGTCTTTTAAACTCACTAACCAACTGTTGTTCCAAAAAGGAAATCTCTTTCAGGCCTGTTTTTATTATATTGGAATATAGAAATATATATATAGTGCAAGTCACTTAGTCACTGAACTTTTTGTGTTTTCAAAGATTGTCAAATGCAGATTTTATCCACAAAATTCAGCTCTAATAGTATTTCATTCCATGAATGACTTATAATTTATTTTGTTGTAAAAAAAAAATTTTATTTTTTAGAATATTGGTGTATCAATACACAGTGTGATGAAGTTGCTAAAAAAAATCAAAATCACTAGTTATTATTATTATTTCTTTCTGAACAAGATCATGCAATGTAATGTAACAATAATCCAGGGGAATTGCAATTTTCATTATAAGAGATATACAAAAAAATTTATACCTTCACATAAAATCTCAACCAGTCATGTGATTGAACCTTGAACTTGTTCATGAACTCTGAACCGAACCTGAACTGAACCCATGGATAAGTTCAGGTTCAGTTCAAGTTCAGATATTATATGTTCAGGTTCGGTTCAGGTTCAAAAAACAGCAATATGAGTGGTTCAAGTTCGGTTCAAGTTCAGGGTTCAATTGAACTTGAACCGAACTGAACTGAACCTAGGAACACTAAAGACCAGTTTCATCTGCATTATATACATCTGCCAATTCATATTGTGCAATTATAGATTGTAGTTCAGTTCTAAGTGCAGGTAATTCATTAATTGATGCACTTGCTGCTTCTCCTAATTTATAATGTTCTTTAATATTGTTTCTTTTTTTAAAATTTACAATCCACCCCTATTTAAAATCAATAATAGATATTTAATGAATTAATACACAATTTAAAACAAAAAGAAATTGATACTTACATGTGATGATTTGAAATCGGAAATATTAAGCCTTTGAGCAAATTGCGCCGCCTTTTGACTCAAGATCACACCAGTTATTGCAGTCAGTATTTTTTCCAAATTTGGAATTTCTAAATACTGTAATGATCAACATTCTGGAATACAATTGAAAATTCTAAAATTGCGTGCAACATTCTTACCCCCTTAAAAAAAATTTTTTTCCCTCAGTATATTAATATATATATATATATATATATATATAGTATATATAATTTTTATTTTTTTTTATTTGGATGATAAAATTTTATATCAATTTTTTTTTGAGCAGTTTAATTTTGGATACTTGGTATGTTGCTTTTATATTTTTTTGAACTAAAGAAAAATCCATTTAGTTATTGGTAAATTTTTTTGGTTTCATTAAAAATTTTTTTATGTAAATAAATATTATTGATTAAATATAAATAATTAAAAATTTATACATTATAAAATAAATAAGAAATAAATAAATAAAGCAAAAATTATTAATGCTTAAAATAAATTTTAACAATTGTTCAAAAAAATAAAATGACAAATTAATAAGTAAATATTTTATGCATAACCTTTACATCATAATAATAATCATCTATCATATTGCAATGACATCAGGTGGATTATATGTTCATTAGTGTTGATCTGTTTATTTTAACGTGAGTCAAACTATATAATAAAATAATAATTAATGGAATAAAGCAATAACAATAATAATAATATTTTTTTTCACTTATCTTAAATTCATTTTGGTTTTGCAGATGATATAATTCCTTTTAAATTGTCTCTTCTATTTCACCACCATTAGTGCCATTGTTGAGATCTTTGACTTGTTGCAGAATTAATAGTAGATCTTTTTTCTTTTTTGCTCCTAGTCCTTTAAATTGTGGCTGATTAGCTTCATCCAAGGATCCAATCAATGAATTAATTACTAGTATTAATTCTTTGTTTGTCATTGAATTTTCTGATAATTGATTTTCTTGCTCTTCAACAGTAACAGGGATTATACGAGTAATTCTTGATGATTTTTTTGAACCCAGTTTTTCTTTAATGAAATCTATTCGAAGAGCTTTGGCTGTTAAGCTAAATGATTTCATTGCTTCACTTAATTTGTTACTTTTATCCAAATTTTCAAAGGCACAATCAAGTTTTAATGGGTCCAAGAAACCAGTATTTCTTAATTCTGCTCTAAAGCATTGAAATTCTTTCTCAAAATTTGGACGTGATTGAGGGCCTGGATTTCTTGATCTGTGTACCCAATTGTAGTAAATAACCTTTTTCAAAGTTACAAGCCAAAGAAAATGGTTTTAAAAGAAAACCAATATTATAATACAAATAAATAATAAAATGTACTAATAATACTTACCTTCATAAATTTCATACAGTTTCTAGCAGCAATCTCCCAATGCTTTTGTGTGGGTACAGGTGGAACAAGTGCCTTTAGTGCTTTATTTATCTCTTCAAGTATAGCATCTAACCCTTGATGCTGATTTGACCAACCAGATCGAGATACAACAGAAATTTGCTCAATAAGCTGTTGAACTTCAGGATGAAGACACATTAATTGTTCTTCATCTGCAACCTCAATTGATCTATATATAGGATGTTGTCTTGCTGACCAAATTGGAGCAAAGATTCTTCATGATGCTGCTTTAAGTAAAGGTTGGTTATTCCTTATAGCAGTACGATAATTGATTATGGCTTGCAGATACCAAAAAGATCTTGAAGATTAATAATTAATTATTAGTACTTATTTTATCACATTTTTTATTAATATCAATGATTTACCTGCTCATATTTTAACTTATATAATTCATCTTTTTGATTCTTAGCCCAATCAAGATACCCATCAACACAAGGATCAGAAGTTGTTTTAATATAAGGCCATACTAACTCCATTGCCATTGCATGCCTATATATGTTACAAATAGAATCCCAACTTTTGTGATAATCACCACATCTTTTAAAATAAGGTAGTTGCTTATCATTTAAGGTTGCGGGAGAAACTCCTCCAGAAATCAATCGACAGAGTTTCAACAGGTT
Source organism: Entrophospora sp. SA101 (assembly GCA_958430865.1). NCBI lineage: Eukaryota > Fungi > Glomeromycota > Glomeromycetes > Entrophosporales > Entrophosporaceae > Entrophospora > Entrophospora sp. SA101. Next base: position 28,645 of record CAUDNR010000326.1, read on the forward strand.
ACACATTAATTGTTTATTAGAGTTTCGGCAGAGTTTCGCATTTGGGGTTTTCGCCAATCATCAGAGTTTCGACAGGTTACACATTAATTGTTCATTAGAGTTTCAACAGAGTTTCGACAGTCATTAAGAGGTTTCGCCCACAACCTTATTATCATTACGATATCCTTGGCAACAAGCAAAGTATTTTATATCAATGTTCCTAAAATCAAGAAGACAGAATTAAATATTATACAGTTATACACTGAACAAAATAAGTAATTCTTACAATAGTTATGAAATTTACCAATTTAATTCCACGAAGGATTTTAACATATTCATTTCTTCATGAAGTGGTCCAGGTATAAAGAGAATTCTTGGATAATCATTCTTAATTTTTTGTGCATAATTGAATGGAACACCATCACAAGCCACTGCAATCCATTTTCTTTTACCTTTGTTGATACCACTAATTTCTTGGATGTGATCTAAAACTTTACAAACATTATCAATTGAATTGGAATCCTGAGGTAATGCTTTTTGAGTTATGCTGATTGGATTTATTGGATTATTAAAGGAATTGTTGTTATTTTGATAGTGTTTGAATTTTAAAGGTTTGGTAGTATTTGTCTCCAAGATTGATTGATTGTCTCTTTGCATTTCTTGTTGGGTTTCAGTGAGTGTAGAAAGTTTTTGATTGCATTGAGGACATTTACACTTCAAATTTTCAATTTCCTTTACACCACATTTAATACACCTTTTTTGTTTTCCTATAGTAGAATTATTTAAAATAAGATTATCAATAAGATTTAGTTCACTATTTTTTTCTTCACATGCATCAGTTAAGATAACAGATAGATAATCTTGAAGTTCTTTATCAAGCAATGCTTGCATATCTGGTGTGATTTCAAAAAGTTCTTGAATCTGTAATGAATTTAATTTTTGATGTAACCAAGGGTCCTCAATAACCTGTATATTATTAGTGGGATCAAAATTAAATGAAATAAAACTTGTAACAGTATGGAAAATTACTGTATTATTTCCATGGTCTAAGTCCCTTTTGTTCATTGTCAAATGCCAAAAATAATAAACCATTTGAAAGTGGTGTAGCTTCGTGAGCTAAATCTTCTTGCCACCAAATAAATTTGTTGAAACCACCAGAACTTAAAAAGTGATTATCAATGTCAATAATTGTTTTTGATTTGGCTAAAGAATATTTAATTGATGATGCTGCCAAATTGATAGCAGATACATATTTTAAATGCCTTGCCCCATATATTGTATCAACAGCCACTGCACATTTAAATAGTTTTTCACCCTCAAGCTGACTTTCATTCTCATTAAGTGAAAGAGTTTCTAAAAATTTTACAATAACTGGATTTCGTTTAAAAAGCCATTGAGAAGTAGAATACTCTAACAGGTTATCTAAACTAAATCTATTCTTGTCATTAATTAAATCAATGATATCATTGTAAAAATTTTTACGCTCTTTTTTAGCAATTTCAATTACATATTCAACCCTTATTTTTTGATCATCAAATCTCTCATCTTTTAATTCTTTATTTTTAGATAATAATTCTTTATTTTCGAATAATAATGCTTTATTTTGAGATAATAATGCTTTATTTTTAGATAATAATTCTTTATTTTCAGATAATAATGCTTTATTTTTGAATAATAATTCTTTATTTTCAGATAATAATGCTTTATTTTTGAATAATAATTCTTTATTTTCAGATAATAATGTTTTATTTTCAGATAATAATGCTTTATTTTTGAATAATAATTCTTTATTTTGAGATTCAAGTTCATTGATTTTTTTCTTATATTCATTTATGTTGTTAATATATTCTACTTGTTGGAACTCAGAATCGATTAATTTTTTTATTTTTTCTGATTCTAATAAAATATTAGTGTTATCCTGATCTTGTTTCTCCAAGATTTCTTGTTGAATTGGATTATTATTAGTCATCTTAAATTTTTTTCATTGACCTTCTTCAAAAAAACTAGAGTTATCTTCAGCTTTTAATTTCTCAAGTAATGAATCATTATTAACAATTTGATTGTAATGTCTTTCACAGATTGAATAATCATTTAAAGAATCAATCAATGAAAATAATTCAGTAAAATACTTAGCAAATAGTTTTACACGACCCTTTACTTTATCTCCTGATGCTTGTCTAAAATGTTGTTCACTTTTAATATCACATTGTTTTAACTGTTTTTCAGAGTATTTGTCAGAGAGTGTAGAAAATAAGCAAGGTAAAGTGCCAGCAAATGGTCTTGATGTTCTATTCACTGAAGTTCAAAAGAAAAAACGGAAAAATTATTTTAAAAAACCAATAAACAAACTTTTATTACATAAATTTAGGCAATAGCATACTTTCTACAAATTAACAGATTGTTGTGGATTTTGAATGGATTATGAGAAAACAAGTTTGGTAGTATTTATTTCAATTATTATAATTAGAATGTTTTTAAAAAAAATTTTTTATAAGCCAACGAAGTATCACGTTAACTCGTTTGTAACATATATGAATTGATCGACAAAAGTATTCCAATTTTTCCAGAATCTATTCATGTTCAAAAAAAAATAAAGTTTGCCCATGTATATCAGAAAAATAAAATTATATGAGGGAGAGGTTGAATTTCGCACACATTAACATGTTTACTTTTGCATGGTCATAAATATAAGGACACTTCCAGATCATCGGAAATAATTGAATAAACATGAAAAAGAATTAAAAATTTTATTATCATAACCACGCTTATTAAGTAAAAATTGATAGTACCAGGTATTTGATTTTGTAAAAAACATTATTAATGTTATATTTTCCCCTCTCTCCTTCAGATAAATAAATAAATAAACAATAACTCTTTCTTCAAATATTAATCAATACAAATAATATTAAAATTATTTTTTTTTTTGAACTTTATAATGAATCTCGGAACAATTTCTTAATCTTTCAGCAGCTTGTTCTGGGGTGATATCACGTAGAGGATCAGCATATCTAAAAAAAAATTTTTTTAGAAACATTCAAACTATTATTAAAATTATTAAAATTATGATTTATAACTTACGCAACCATGAATTTTTTGATGGCAGCACTTCTTAATGGAGGATAAAAATGCACATGAAAATGTGAATCACAAATATGAGTTTTACCATCATTGTCAGTTTGTGATTGATGTATGCCCATTGAATAAGGGAAACTACACCGAAATAAGTTGTCATATTTACAAGTAATAATACGTAGAATGTTTGAAAAATCTTTTATTAACGAATTTCCATCATGTTTTGAAAAATCATTAAAATTTCTTAAATGAAATTTTGAGATTATCATAGTTTCAAATGGCCAAGCACTCCAATAAGGTGTCAAACAAACAAATGAATTGTTTTCATAAACTACACGTATTTTCCCTTTAACTTCTTCTACTAAAATATAATCGCACAATAAGCATGTTTGATATTTTTCAAAATAATTTGTCATTGATTCAAATTCTTTTGTTGGTTCACATGGTATTGAATCAGTGCTCCATATTTGACAATGTGGATGTGGATTGGAACATCCCATTATTGCACCTTTATTTTCAAAAATTTGAATATAATTTATATGTGGAATTGATGATAATCCTTGATATATTTCTATCCAGGTTTCAACAACCTTTGAAATTTCTTCTTGTGACATTTCTGCTAATGTTACATTATGGTTTGGTGAAAAACACATCACTTTACATTGACCTTTTACACTTTGTGTTCTTAACAACCATGAAAATTTATCTAAAATTTCAATAAAAATTTTAAAAACTCTGCATTACTTTTTTAAATCAATTCAAAAAGAAAATTCTTTTCCTTTACCAGAAACTTCTGTTTCATAATCAGGTGAGATTGATTCAACAGCTGAAAAATCGTTATCAAATAAAAATGTGTTTGAGTAATTAGGATTATGATCACCTTGAGCACGTGAATTTCCTGGACATAAATAACACTTTGGATCATAGCTTGGTAAAATTTCTAGAGTACTAGATTCCACCTGACCTAACCAGGGGCGTTTAGCACGTTGAGGTGAACATAATACCCATGAATTTGTTAATGGATTAAAACGTCTATGTGGGTTTTCTTCAAAATTAAATTCTTTTGACATTTTTTTTTTAACTCTGCCAAGAGAGAGTTATTTAGCAACACAGATCCGCAGATCGTTTATAAAAATTACAAGATGGTCAGGATTATTAGCAAATTTGGAAATGAATCTAGATCAATTTGTATATGGGCGAACGAGTTGACATGATACTTTCTGTCTTTTGAAAATCTTTTTTTTAAAAGAAAATTCCCGATACTTCAAAGTTTTAATGGTTGTATCCGCCGAATAATATTCAATTGTAATAGATCATTCACCGATTATCCAGTTAATCGGGTGTTGAAAAACTTTCAATGATTAATTTAATCGGGCGGATGTTGAAAATTTCACCGGATAATCAACGGATACAATACTACTTCGTTTCGTTTCTGCTGTTGCTGTACTTTAATGAAATAAACAAAAATAACATATAACCTTTTTCTTATGCCATCAAGAAGTTCTACTATTATTTACACATTATTTTAGAGATTTTTTTGTGTTACACTCCTTCGAGAGATTTACATTTTTTTGATTTAAAAATGTATTATCGATATCAAAAAATTAAAATAATATTCAATATAACAACAATTCCTCCGTCTTTTAAAAAAAGAATATTCAATTATCCCAGTAATAACTTGTCAAGTAGATCATTTCATACTGCTACCACATTAAAAGTACCAACAACTACGACTGGTGTTAAACCCGATTTAAAACTTTTACAAAAACTTCGGCAAGAAACATCGATTAGTTTAAGCAAGGCTAAAGAAGCACTCGTCAAACATAATAATGACTATAATAAAGCAAAAGAATGGCTTATTGAAGACTCGAAAATTAGTGGCCAAAAAAAGGCGGAAAAACTTAAAGATAGAATTGCAAAAGAAGGTCTAATAGGAGTTGTATTAACGAAAAATTTAGAAAACAATGATGGCTTGACATCGACAACTAGAGGCGCAATCGTTGAGGTATTTTCACCAGTAATAAAATAGTAATAACAATAAAATTTCTATGACTATAATCTATAATTAATCAATCATAAATCATAACGGTCTAGGTAAGTTGTGAAACAGATTTTGTTTCGCGTAACTTGTTATTTCAACAATTAGTCGCTCAAATTGCGTCCACCACACTTTTTTTATCCAACGATATCATTACTAATGAAAACAATAATGGTGAAAACAAAATCCCAACAACTAAAATTAGTGATAATGATAAAATTATTATTAATCCAATTTCACCTTTAGTTCTTAACACATTACCTTTACTTCCCCATCCTTCTTCAAATTCTATTAATAATAATTCCAATGCAACAACTATTCAACAATCAATTATGGATATAATTAGTAAATTAGGCGAAAATATTGTTATACGTAGAGCAGAAGTTGTTGGACTAAAAAATAATTATGATGGTGACGGTGATAGATCATTAAATAATAATAGAATTGTTTTAACAGGTGGATACGTACACGGAGGTGATTCGATGACTGGAAGAATTGGTGGACTTGTAGTAGTGGAAGTTTTGGGTCAAAACCTCAATCAATCGTTAGACTCGACTAGTAAGTTGATTCAAAACATAGCACGTCAAATTGTAGGATATAATCCCAAATACATCGATGATGATAAAGATGATAAAATCATCTCTTCCAAAATGCTTGGGAATTATAACAATAAGGATGAATTTTTAAGAGATAATGTACTTTTATACCAGGATTTCCTGGATGGATTAGAGAACGGTGTGCTGAAGTTTTATTTGAAGGTGATGAAGACGAGTCTAGTGTGGTTGGATGT